>BPLQ01005848.1:2500-44342 GCA_021605075.1 Caerostris darwini
TTTGTATCTATAAAATCTATATCTATTTTCAATATTTTATTACAAAAAAAAAAAAAAAAAAGGAACTCCCAACTATATATTAATGTAAAGTTTAACTATTGTAAAGCAGACATATCCTATCTACTAAAATTCATGTATTGAAAAGAATTGGTTGCATGAGGCAAAATAAGGAAGTTAGCAACATGGTAATAAAACAAGGAAGAAAAGAGAAATCTGTTTTAAAGAGTATTGTTAAATTATTTAGAACTTGACTCCATGTAAAGATAAAATGCATAATAATAAACACAGGGCTCCTAGTTAACTCTATGAGGAAAAATCAGAAAATTTCAAAAGCTATTAGTAACCTAAGCTATTAGAAAATTTTTTAGCCAGTAGGAAAAAGCAAAAAACTAGGGAGAGAAAACAGCAAAAGTTCCTTTGTTACTAAAGGGCCTGAATGGCCGAGTGGCCAGCGCTCTGGCGCTCGGTGCCACAGGTTTCGGGTTCGAGTCCCGGCGGTGCCATGGATGTTTGTAGTGGTTCGGAATCCACATTAAACTGTACGTCCCGGTCTGTTTAGCCTAACAAGTGCACAAGATGACCGTAGAGCGACAAACCAAACCTTTGTTACTATATTAATGGTGTCCACAACTATCAGCATGTGTGCATCCTTGTTTTGGGTGGTGAATCTTATGGATAAATTATTATAAATTTTTATATAATACTCTTTGGTTTGTAAAAAAAAAAAAAACATAAAAATAAGCATCTTTATTTTTTATTATTTTCTGAATTTGCAGCAGAGTTCCAAATTTGACATGGCAGCATAGCTAAGCATCGAACTTGACATATTCAAGAAATTGTTAAGACTAACATAGCAACCCTTGAAACAGCATAGAATATAAATGGTAACAAATGCATTTAGTTAAAGTAGAAATTATTATGGACAAGCTGCTAGCATTGAAAGGAAAGAAGAAGAAAAGTTAAAAAAAAAGTTTTTTTTTAATCATATAATTCAACTTATATAGTAAATTTTTCATTTAACAGTATTTTACTTTTTAAATGCAGAATAAATAAAATACAAATAATGAGGCTGTTAAAAACTCAGAATCAATCACTAAATCAACTTAGAATCAAAGTTAATCCAGAAAATTATTTTGTAAGACAATTAATTAGTGAAAAGTAAAATAAACAAAATGAAATGTATCTTTTTTTGTTATAATATATAACACATTATACAAAATAATAGCTTTTAATAAAAATTAAAAATATAATTTTCATTACATTGTGAAAAGAAAAACTTGTCATAAATCAAATATATTTTAAAATTATTATGTTTTATAATCTAAAAATCAGTACATTACACATTTATTATTATAATAGTTACTCAATACTTAAAACAATAAAACATACATTAAGTAAATTCTAATATGAATATGAATAAAATTGAACTCTGTTATTTTATGTCAGAATTTTGATACAAAAATTTTAATTTTTATATGATTTTTATTTAGGGACTAAATATGTTAATAATAAATAAAATTGGTCTTGTAATATTATAAATATTAGAAATATACTTTATTTTTATGTATATGAGGATATGTAATATTCTTTTTAGGCTCTTGCAAATGCTGCTGCCATTTTAATGCGAGGATCAGAGAGACTGCGAGAGTCTCAATCTGAAACTGTCCGCAGTCGAACTCCAACAGACTACCATATGGAATTGCTGCAGATGCGTCATACGTGGAGATTGAAGAAAGTTGGAAATACTATTCTGGGAGATCTTAGCTTTCGCAGTTGTAAGTAAGATGTTAAAATTTTGTGTTTTGAGAAATTCCTTATGAGTTTGTTAATAATTGTATATTTTTAATTAAGTAGTAGTTTTTATTTTTATTTATTTATTATGAAAAGTGCTTTTGCTTTCTAAATATATGCCAAATGTATACTCTGCAAAGAAAAAGAAGTTTTGGTGGGACAAATTTGCACATGTGAGCTATCATTTTTTTTCAAGGTCATAAAAAAGCTACTTGAAGAGTTCAAGGCAAGTATTAGCTTAACACAAGTAAAATATTTCAAAAACTTTTTATTCATTCAGTGAGTTCTATAAAAATTTCTTTGTGTGGAGTCATAGTTTAATCTCTGCTTTAATACACTGAATTACAGTATTTTTGTATCTATGTTCTGTTAGCAATTGGTCTATTCTTTTGCTATTTATTTTGCTTATATTGGTTAAAATTAAATAAAATTCTATTTTTGATTGTCATATATTGTTAAAAAAAGTAACAGGTATAACATAGAACTGGAATAGTATATGAAATATGTACCTTATTCTTAGGTATATGAGGATCAAATCATAATAGTTTACACAAATAAAACAAATTTAAATTTGGCTTGTTTAGTCCAGCAAATTGTACTTGATTGAGTATCGCATCATCAGGGATAATATTTTTTGTGACAATATTGAAACTTGTCACAAAGTAGGATAAGGTTTTTTAAAATTAAATAGAGAATTCAAACAGTTATATACATCTGAAAAATATTTTAATGCATTTCTGTCATGTAAAGAAATTCTTGTTCTGAGTAATACAATGCACACTGAAAATTAAAATTAATTCAATTAAGAAATTATGTGTTTTAAATTGATTTTTTTTAACCAGGTTTCCTGAAAAGGTAGATTTACATACATTTCAAACAATTTACCATCATGAGACCAATTGTTAGTTTTTCTTTTAAATTGGAGCCAATATTCTCACAATTTTTCCACTCTCACTCTTTCAATATTAAGGATATATAGCCCTAAAAAACCCTTTCTTGAAATAAAATTATAGTTGCATTTGGTTTGTATATTTTTACAGGCTGGCAACAGAACCATGAAGTCAGGGAAATCAAAATCAAAAAAAAAAAAAAAAAAGAAGAAGAAGAAAATTCAGAGAAGTTAATAAAAATATCTAAAAATCGGGGAAAATTGCTGACCAGCATTTCGCACCAAGCATGCACCCAATCGGCTATTTTGTTGCCAAGCATGCTTGTCAGCTCAGATCGTTACTCATTTTGCAGCAATCTTCCATTTTTTATTATGGCAGGCTGTCCAGTTTATTATTTATCCCATTTTTAAATTTCTTTCACTATTGTGTGTGTTTGCTTTTATTTGTGGTTTGTTGTACTCTTGCTATTATTTGTACTCATGCTATTGCTTAAGCCAATTTAGAAAAATAAGGATTTTAATGTTTAGTAATATTTTATTTATTATTTTTCATCATTAATTACTTATTGTGTATTAAGCTGATATTCATTCCTTAAGCCTAATTTCACAATCCTTTAGTATCTGCATTGATTGGTATTTATTACTTATGTATTTAATTACTGAAAATTAAGTCTAATGAATTATTATTTATATATATTTTAAATATATTAAGGCTAAATTATTTAATCAAGTATCCTTTAGCGTATGCATTGAGTGCAAACTTTAATTTGCTATTTATTTGTTTGATTACTAGAAATTGCTTAATGAATTATGAATGTTAATGTCAAGAAAATCAGTTGGAAGGGTTTTTTTTTGTAGTAATCATTTTTAAATACACTACAGTGTAACAGTATATATATATATATATATATATGCTATTAATTTTGTAAATAGAGGGTAATTTTACTTTTTTTTTATCGTTAAATAATGAATGGTTTTTAATTTTGAATGATCTCTTACTTAATAGAACTATTTTATAATTCAAAATATATGATGATGGCAAGCTTATGATGTTCACAAAACATGTTAAAATGACAATTTTTCCTAGTACATCAGTTAAAAAAAAAAAGAGAAGGAAAAATATTTGTTACAGTCATGTGATTTGCATCATACTTGCTAACAATGCTAATTTTTAAAAAATATGTGTGTGATAGTATTGATTTATCTAGTTTTAATTGTCAGAGAATCTATTTTTAAGAAACAAAATTTTCCATTTAATAAATGGTTGCAAAATGTGAGCAAATGATTATGATGTGAATTAATAAGACTTTAAATTTTCTAGTAGTTCAATTGAATAATATTCATTGCAAGCAATATTTAGAATCTGATTAATTGCAGTTTTTAAATATTGATCTAATTAAAAAAAATTATCTGTGCTAAGTTATTTAAAATTTTTCTACTAATAATTGTAGAATTATTTATATTATGTTAAAAAAAAAAAAAATTCTATTGAATTTTGTGAAGTCTTTTATTTTAAAGAGATGAAAAGGAGATTATATGAATAGTAATTGTCATAGATATATATTTTATTATACAATGGTACCCTAGTATACATCTACTTTGGAATAAACCTAACTTGATATACATTCTGTTTGGAATAGGACTTGCATCAAAATCATTACCAAAATGTAAAAACATTTTTGGAGAAAGCAACAACCCATAATAATATTGTCTGGAATTATGTAACTTTGTCATATTTTCTTAAAAATATCCTTAGGGAAAAGCAGAAACATTGTTCAAATTTTTAGCAAATGTCAAAACTGTTGATTCTCAAACAGATCTAAATTTAAAAAGAAAAGATAAAATTAAATTTAGTACATTTTAATTTATGTATGTATTTAATATAACTGCTTTTTATTAATGTGTTTTATCTGTAAATAGTGTTTAAATTAATCTATTCTAACCCTCTCATATGCTAATAATAATAAAATTTGTTTAATAGGAATAGGTGTATCACTTTCTCTTTATTTCTAAAGGGAAAATTTGTTTGGTGTAAGTTTAGGAACTCAAATTGATTCAAGATATATACTGAAGTACCATTGTATATGTTTTTTATTTAAGATGTTAGAACATTTTAATATTTTCCACTTTTTTTAAATGCTCTAAAAAATATCTTTGCAGCTGGGTCAAGATATTGGCAATCTGGTGTTTTTGAAGTCAGTAAAAATGAACCCTCTGAAAATTCAACTCCTGGACCTACACCTGGTTGTCCACCTGTACGATGCAATGCCATTAAAGTTACTTTACCCAATGAGCTTGAAGGTTTCAGCTATATCCATGTTTCAATACAAATGGGTAAGCTCAATCTTGGTTCTTACAATTACTTTTGTACAGTATTTTTAATCTGGGGTTTATATTTATCAATTGAGATTCAATTTTATAGTGTAATAATTTTCACTAAACAAGTTTGAATAAATGTATTTCATAGAATTCATTGTAAATTCAATTTGAGAAAAAAGGAAACTACATTTCTTTAAAAATAAATATTATTCTAAAGTATTAACTTTAAAAAACATTTTTATCTCTTTATTAAAGATAATATTTCTTTAATTACATATTGACATTAACTTAAACATGGAAAACAAATCTTAGACTTTCTTGATGCTGATTATGATTGGTGTGCTATATCTGTGTGCATGTGTTTTTCCTCTCCTAAGCATGGGTACAGATTCATATCTGAAGATTTGCATGAATCATATTTCTTCTGAACATGATAGCTGGAAATTTTTTTAAAACTCCAACAACTTATTGGTTGTATCATTTATAAATGAATAATTTAAATATACAATATATATATATTTATATAAATATTATGTGTGTGTGTGTAGTTGCCTTCCTTCCTTCCTTTCCTTCATAATGTTAGCTAATATTAAATTTTTATATTAAAAGACATGTGAATGTAATTATATAATCAATATAAATTTTTCATTTAAAATTAGGTAACATTATACATTATATTAAAAATAAATCAAAGTATTTTAAGTAATAAAAGCACTTTTTATTTTCTACAATATTCTTAAAGATTTAAAAGGAATTGAGAATTTATTCATACTTAAGGAAAATAACATTTGTTAAAAAAATTCAAAATTATGCTGGTGATTTTATTATGGAAATAAATATTTTAAAATAAGTGAAAAAATTATTAATTAAATCTTTGAAAATGTATAGTTTAATTCAGTTTATTTACACTTAGTTGATCTTCCATAATAATTTTTTTTCCATGTAGATAATGAACAAATAGCTAGTGGTGAGTTGACAATACCTGTCTCATCCAGTAGTCTTGCTCAAACAGAAATACACTGGCAACAGAAACTGGAGGCAGCACAGAATGTATTATTTTGCAAAGAACTCTTCTGTCAAGTAAATGCAATAATTTGATTGTTTGTAATAGTATTTTATTCTTTCTTTCTATATATACTTTTTATATGTGTGCATGGTCACAATACCTATGCAGCCCTTCCAGGCACAGCCACAATTTACATCCAGGTTTTATCAAAATTGGCATAGTTTCTTGTAATGAAAAGGCATGATCAACTGGGGAAAAAAAAAATTCAAAATTAGATCACTATCCTTTAAGAAATTACCTAATTAGGCTTTATGTCTATTTGGCAACTTTTTGTGATTGATATTATTTTTTTGCTATTCTACTGTGCATAATCAGACTGATGCAAAGTAAATAAAACATACTAACCACTGAATTGTAACCACATAAAATTTTGTTTAATAAATAAAAAATTTGCATTGCCACTTTTACCAATAAACATTTCCGATTTAATCTTTCCTTTTAATTTGATCAGAATCCTGCAACTCAAAGTATATTGCTCATTCCTTTAGATTGCCATAAATCAATTCAAAGAATTCTCCACTAGATATTCAAATTTTGATAGGCGTAGGCAGGAGTTGGAGAGGGCTTAACCCCTCTCAGATTAGTTGGGAGAAACTGACTGTGCAAAAGATGTCTTCCTATCCAGGATACCCTTGATAACATCTGAACAAATTCAAGAGGCTACAATTTCTTATGCAACTTGCTAGCTATGTCTATAAACAAAGCAAAAGTCTAATTGCCTAAAATGGCAGGGAGAAATTTCAAGGAGATTTTCTTTAGTCATAGTCATCTATATGTGGTAATATCTAGAGTTAGAAGTGAAAACAATTTATGCATTCTTGTTAACGAGAAAACAAGGAACATTGTTTACTATTTTGATCTAATTGATATATCTATAGATAATTGATATATATATATATTTATTGCATTGCTAGTTATTTTATGTGATTATTTTTCTAATGGTGTAAATGTTTTTGTTTAAGTGAATAGTTTTTATTGTTTGTTAAATTTATATTTTTGAAATTTTTTTCCCTTCTTAATAATTCACCAGCTAAACATCAAAATAAAGTAAAACAGCCTAATCACTGAAATATTTGTCAATGCAACAAATTTTCTTTAACCACTAAATGATAAAAATAATAAAAATCATTCTTTTTATTTTTTGTAAAAATTCCTTAGACCTCTTAAAATTAATTGCAGAATTTAAATTGTGCATTAAAATTGCCAGTTATTATTTTAACAATTTTTTTTATACTATATTCTTGCATCATTTGATGTTTTTGCTTTTGTTTCAGTTAATAATTTTTTAAATAGTCAAATTTTAAAAGTTAACTTATTTTACTCCCTTAAAATAAAGATTAGTAAATCCAGTTCTGACTAACATTTATAGTGCCATCTTTTTTTATGAATTAAAAATTGCTGTCTTTCATGCTTATGATTTATTAGTATTTAATTTAGAGCTAAGCTTCTATTATAACAAATATTGTATTATCTTGCTATAAAAAATTACCATAATTTTTATTCATGGATTGGTTTCGGGGGGGGGCAGCCAGTGGGTGGAGTTTATTATTAATACTATTATTTGTCTATATACTTGAATCTCTTTTTTTTTTATTATTATTTCAGCTGGCCAGTGAAGCTGTACAAATGCAATCTAGTATTCCTAATTTGGTCGTGGGAAATCAAATTACAACATCAGTAAGAGAGTTTAAAATATTTTTAATGTAAAATATGTAATTTTAAGCAACCTATTTAAATAAATAGTGACCTCCTTTTGCTATACATGAAGTAATTAAGGTTTTCCTTCTGTTAGAGATTGTTTTATGTAATTGTAACAATAATCTTTGTAGCCATAACAATTTGTTTAACTATTTTATTTTATAAATAAATATATTTGTAATTTTAAATGTTAAATTTAAAAAAATTAAAACCAGATTGGTTAAATCAAATGTAATAATACATGATTTAGTTTTCAAAAAAGTATTTTCATCATTGTGTTAATAAGTATAAAAATTCAAATTGTAAGATACAAAAAAAATACTTTATGATTATATTTTTATTTGAATAATTTTTGATAAAAAATTGCATGCTCAATGTTTTTATAATTATCAAGCTCTCTGCTTTTTGTTAATCAAATATATTTAATATTAAAAATTATTGTTTTAAAAAATATTTATTTTATAAAAAAAAAAAATTTTTAATGTTAATTATAAGCATCTTTTATGTATATATATGGTTATTTTTTAATATTTCAGCTCTTTCCTGGTGTTCAGTTGATTATTGGCTTATGTCACACAACTATTTTAGATAGAGCCAAAGTAAGATGAAATTGATTTTTTTTTTTTTTTTTATAAATTTATTTCAAAAGTTTTAATTAATTTTTACATAAAACATTTTTTGTTAAGATGGCAATGGCAACGAATATACCAGTGACAGAGTGCTTATAGAAAATTAATTATGAAAAACTCATCTGAATAAGTGCAAAAATAAGTATTAATGTGGCTGCAGAATTTTAAGTTAATAAAAATTGTATTAGTTTAAATCTAAGTGAGGCGTGCAGTTACCCTGGAAAGAATGAAAAATGAATAAACAGCATTGCCCTTAAAAGGTGAAGAAAGAACACCCATATCAATGTGATTGGTCTTGTCCATTGAGTGGCAGTACTGTCTCTGTGGCACCAACTAGCATTGTCAGAGGATGATACTAAATAGGATTTTTTAATTAAGATAAAAATAAGTGAAAGATTTAAAATTAAAAGAAATTTTGTAAAGTTTATTTATAACTAATTTATGTTTACCTTGTGTGTCTGTGCACGTATGCTCCCTACTATGAAAAAAGTACTACATATATCTTTTCATTGTTACTTTTTATATTTGTCAATTGCAAACTTATTTGAAAAAGTGCAAACACAAAGATTTATATATTTGGCCTGAAGTTCAGTAATAGTATGGAATTCTTGTTTCTCAAATACAGAATACTGTGATCAGTGCTCAAGCCAGAGAGCATAAGCCTGTGCTGGAGCACTCCTTGCATCAGTTACTGCGTGAGCTGCACTACAAAGCTATCCACCACCCCATGCCACATCCCACCACCTCAGGTTTGGGAATCAGCAAAACTCGACGACTTGCAGGACCTGAAGCTGCCGATTTGGAAACCATTCGCAGATCAATTGATTAGTTAGTACTATTATGGAAAAAAAAAAATTTGGGATAAATTATTGTTTTAATTTTTCTAGTTACTCATAGCCAATTTTAGCCACTACTTAATTTTTTTTAATGCTAATATCATAATTTTACACTGCTCTTAAGCAGAATATTAAAATTGATTATTAAATTATTCGTAAAATTTGTGGAAAATATTAGAAAGATTACAATGAGACAGTAATTAAAAACTGTGAAATTTTTTTTTTTTTGGAAAGATTTCAATACAATAACAGAGAATTCATTGAAAAGTGAATGTAGAAAAAAATACCTCTAATTCGAAAACAATGGAATTGATGTGTATCTTTGTAAGGTAAATTTGGTAATTAAATATCTGCATTATAACAAAATGGATGAGCATATATTTAAATCAGATATTAAAATTAATCTTTTTTATTTTAAGAAATCCTAAAATCAGCAAACACAATTGCTAAGTTTTTTTTTATAAAGATTACTTTGAGTAAATAATTGATAATTAAATGCACACTTACCTAGGAATTGACAAAGAATTTCATAACAATAGTAATTGAATGAAATTATTTAAAATATTTATTGTATGAAGTTGCTTTGTGATGAGATAATATCTTTTTTTTTTTTTTTTTTCCCTGCAATTATTTCAAAATCTTATATTTGTGTCAATGTTTAAGAGCTGTAAAGAAGAAGAAAAAAATTGCGCATTTGCAACTCTTAATCACCAGGCTTAAAATAAATTAAGATGGATCACTTTTTTCTGTTAAAACTTATTTTTCCATATTGTTCTCTTGTAATCGTAGTTTTCTTTGGGAATAACTGTAATCTGCTTTAGGACTAGTGTCATTTGGGAACATGGTATTATTCTGGTCTCCATAATGACACAAAAAATGTCTGGGAAGTAAATTAGTATAAGTTATTATTTAAAATAGATTCAACTTCTCATGCATCACAAAGTGCCATTTCTAAATCTTTTATTTAAAATAAATGCTAATTTGTCAGATGATTTCAATTATCTGTGTTCTAAAATGTACAAGAAATAAATATTACGAAGACTATTGATTTCCCATTATCAAGTCACATGATCTGTTTTTTATTTTTAATTATCTGATTATAATTAGTTAGCAGATTATTTCAATTTTCTCAAAATATGATGTAAGGCTTAATTATGTTTAAGAAAGTTAATATGTTGATGAAATAAGTGATAAAATATGTTTCTGCTAAATTGAAATTCATAAATAATTTCAGTTTCTTTGTTAATGCTTGCTTATTTATTTTCAGCGAAACTATTCTGGAACAAATAATAAAGCAAACACGGCATGTAGTGCTACGATTGAGGTTAGATTTTTTATACCTTTTAAATTTTTGTTAACTTGTAAAAGGCTTGTCAGCAAATTATGCAAATATATGGCATTAATTTAGCTTTTGTTAAAATTAATATATATGGTTATATCATTCATATTTCATAGAAATTTTAAAATGTCTATTTTTATTAATGTTATATTATTATTATGTTAATATATTATATACTCCCATGAAGAGTTATTGCTTTAAACTATTCGATATTCAAAGAAAAAAGCATGGACTGGCCTCCATATTCATCTGACATCACCCTGTGGCCACTTTTTTTGGTGCATTCTGAAGGACATTGTATACCTCAATAATACTTTAACACGTGACTAGCTGTAGAGGGCTATTTGTCAAACTTATATGTCGATTTCTAATGACAACTACAGAGAATCACTGACAATTTCATTCTTCATTTGTGGTGTGTGAAAGGTACATATTTGGAATCACCTTTGATGGGAACCCAACAAGTGTTTGCATTACCCACCACGTACAGTGTACTTATGGTAATGCCATCAGCCATGTATCAGCTCAATTTGTATTCGATTCTTATATTTTTTTAATAAGCATACCACTGGTTTTATGCTTCTATCTATCATCTTTTTAGAGTTATTTATTTACAAAGTTCCTTCATGGACATGATTTAATGACAATAGCTCTCATTTATCATATAAATCACAGTTAGCATAGGCATGTAAATTAGTTATGGTTTTTCAGACCTATAGACAAAAATCTGGGATAAACCGTATATTCTGCCATATTCTTTCCATCACTATTAAATTCACTAAGTGCCAATCATCTTGTCAGTCTATGGAAACAAGTCAACTAAATCTCTGCTGTCAATGGTACTGGGTTGGCCAGCTATCTTGTTTTTTGTTGGATATCACACCTGTTTCCTACCACTTTATGTACTAACTATTGGAAAATCATAGATAAATAACAAATAATTTCAGAAATTTTTTCTTCCAGCTTTTGGAAACCTAGTAGATGCTTACTTTTTCCATTTCCATTATTGCAATAACATGAACTATTGCTTGTCAGAACACAATTTCAAGCATGAAAATATCTAAAGATCCTCTCTGTGCATTTGATGATATTATCTTTCATACAACTGCATCTTCAACATGCACAAGAATTAACTCTACACAATAAATCTAAAGCAAACATAAAATAATAATAATAACAGATTTTTTTTTTTTTAATAGAAGTTTAGATATTGCTAAAAAATTTTTAGGATTAAAGGAATTATGTAATGTTAATATATAACAATTCTTTGCTTTGGTTAGTTATTACTTTAATAAACATTCCTTTTAATTATAAAATGAAAGGAGAATATATTTTTTTTTAAATATTTTTGCAACCTAACTCTTTATTTTGTGTGTGTGTGTGTGTGCTGTTTTACTTTATATAACACTGTATTTTTAAAAAACTAAATTACTATGTAATGTGTGTGAGAGTGTATATATATATATATATATATTGTATAAAACATCATCCTTACAATACATTTTTTTTATTGCATTTTAGGACAATGATGATCATTGACACTTTTGCCTGTGAAATTAAAGATCCTTTGATAGTAGCCCATTGGTTGAGCCTGAGTAGTCCCACACTTAGCAGTGTAAAAATTAATATAATGACACTCGGATATGAATCTATGTGCAGGTATTCTTCATTTATTTATTTTTAGTTTTCGCAATACTCAAAAGTGAAAAACTTTTTCTCAATTATAAAAAGCATTACACGTTCATTTTCGTATTAAAATCATTCAACTTCAAATTCTGTTTCATTTTTTTAATAATTAAATAGAAATATCTAAATAAGTAATTAATTGTATCAAATTAAGAATTAAAACTAATAGTAATAACTGAATATTCACCGTAAATTACTATATATATAGCATATTATATTAAAATATAATATTTTTTAGTGCAGCTTACTGGAAGAAAGAAAGCATTACCTTCAGTTGTTATTTGCTTAACAACCATGTAGTACTTGTTTTCATTGCATGTACAGCAAATAAAATTGTTTTACATTAGACTGTTTCATTTTAAGAAATCATTGAGTTAAGCTTAATTAAAAGAAGATTTATAAATTAAATATGATGATATATTACATACATTTTGGAATCCTGTCATAAGTATGAAAATCTTGAAAACTAATTTTGGCAAGATTTGAAAAACATGCATTCTATTATTGAGATTTTTTTTTTTTTTTACTTAAAGCGAAAATCATTAAATATTATTGTTCTGTACTACTTCGGTTGTGAAAAGTTATAGGGTATTTTATAAATACAGTCCTTTATTTGTATGTTTTCAGTACAACCGAAGCCATATTTTATACTAATATTTTCATAAAAACTTTTTTAACCCCATAATTTGATTTATAGGACACCTCTGGTGATTCATGTCGAAGAGAAGAGCTTGAAAGCAATTTGCAGAGATGGTAGAACCATGTCTTTATCATATGAACCAGAAGAGCTGCGATATCTTCTCATGTGTCAGGCAAGTGAATTTTATTGTATATATACACTCAAGAGCCAAAACATTATGACCACCTGTCAATAACGAGTTGGCCCACCTTTGGCGCGCAACACAGCTTCAACCCGCCTTGGCATGGATTAATACCATCACTTAATACCAGTTAAATACCACTTCCACCTAATCACATGCCTTCCACATCATCCAGGCGAGTTCATTGCAAAATGTAGGGGTGGTCATAATGTTTTGGCTCTTGAGTGTAAGTATGTAAGATGTCCCAATAATGACTTACCCAGAGATTCCAACTGTTCAGATCTTTTTCATTTCTATGAAAAACAAAAATTTTGGTATTTTGGAAAAGGCTAGTGTTTCCATGAAAATTTAACAAGCCAGTTTTGTTTATTATAATAACCTCTCGTTAATCGGTCAGAGTTGTGCTGGTTGAGTGATTTTGCTGGATTATTAAGCGTCAATGTAATTTTAAAAGGATATCAAAATACAGCATGCAAAAATTGAAACACGCCCATGTTTGAAGTGTTTACACACATTCTGAACCTATGTTGACAATATAAACGAATTTTTAACAGCACTGTGCCATCTAAATGTTGAGATCAACAAATGCCCGTATCCATACAGAAAAATATGAAAGCAAAGCCTCAACTTGCCCAGATTCTAGAATGTGATAAACTGACCAATGTCAGATTAAAGAGAGGTTACTGTGCCTCCCCATCTTAAAGCAATTAAAAAAACTTCCATCAATTTGGAGACGGATAGCCTAGTTTGTGAGAAATAAAATTTTTATGCAATAATTTTTAATTAGGTAAATAACATTCAATTTTATTCAATAATTTTCACAGATAAATGTATTGTGATTATTGCATTTTTTTAAAAAGATTTATTAATTTAAGGCCTTTACTTGAAGAATTATAATTTATTTTAAAAGTTAAACATTGGTATTTAAAACTAAAATTATAATTTATTATAAAAGTTAAACATTGATATTTAAAACTAACAGAAAATTATCCGAGATACTAGTGATAAGTCTTATTTGAGATTGGCATCTCTGCTTACCTCCAAAATGCACCATAATAGATAATGTGCTTGGTTCAGCTGTACAATATATTGAATCATCATGAAACACAAACCTAAATTCTATATACTGGTGCAAGAAGGTAGATTATTTTCTAACTTTTAGTGTATTTTTTGCTATTCCTCATTGAGAGTATAAGCAACTATGTATAAAAATGAATCTCCCTGGGATAGATAAAAAAAATTTAATAAAAATTTCAAATTGGTAAAAACATGCAAAAAAAAAAGCACATCACTTCGAGAAAAAATTTAGCGAAATATATTGACTTCTCAGGTATGCTAGCATACATGGTAAGTCATTTTAAGAAGCACCTATAGATTTTATAACTAAAAGTCACATTTACATTTAAAATATTGTGATAATTCATTTCACTTTATGAATACAAAAATTGAACATCTACTTCCATACATATGCCATCAGATGATCCTATACGACTGTATCGTTTGATCTGCTACCTTTATTTTTGTTTATCTTCCTCTATTAGGTTATCTTTAAATAACTTTTTGTCAATCTGCATTTCTTAATTCATTGACATAATCTTTAATAAATTATTTTAATTCTTTTGTGTCAAGAACAAAGCATATTTGACAGTATACTTTTTTTGACGAGTGGTTTCAATCTGACACTAACCTTGAAAATTTATTTATTTAAAAAATAACTGCAACACAGTAGATTGGTACACATATTAATTTCGTGTGTCACGCTCTCCTATTTTCATAGAAAATCTGATGATGGTGAATAATTTAGTACCAAAAGTTTCAAAAAAATTTTTTTTAATTCTGTTAAAAAAATTTTTGATTTTATTTTAAATTGAAATCTATAATAGTTGAAAACATATTCATTTTATTCTGTATGAGCTTTTTACTAATTATAAGATTGCTAATCAAAAATATAATAGCAGTAATATATATATATATTCACATTGATATTGCGATTCCTATATTTATATGTGCACAATTTAAATATTTAGCTAAAACAAAAAAAAATTTAATCGCACACAATTGCATATATATATATGTGTGTGTGTTTGTGCAAATGGATATAGAATATTATACAAAAATAAAAATATTGTATCCGTATATAAAAATGCCAAAAAAAAAAAAACCTACATTTTTGCCAATTATTTGAATTATTATAACTTTTTCTTCAATAATTGTCAAGAATATTATTTTTTAAATTTCTGTTTGATTGATACATTGAAGCTAAATGTATTATTATTTTCAATTATATCCTTAATACATTGAACTTAATATATTTTTGGTGAAGATACTGTATTGTTAAATAGTAGATTGTCTATTTAGAGACCTTATTACTATATAATGAAAATTTTTGATAGTGTTTTTTATTCTTTATATTGTTTTAACTTCATTTAATTTTTTTCTCTTAAAAAACATGCAAATGTTTAGTGAAGCCATAATCAAATTACACTTTCTTAGCAATTTTGAATTATATTTGTTTAGTTCAGTAAAAATATTAGCTTCGCAATCAAGCCTTATATATGCATGAGTATTGATCTAACTGTTAGAACCTGTTTATTTTACTAATTCCAAAAAAAAGTTTCAATCCTTTTCATTTTTGGTTGTACTATATATCTTAGGCTTTCCATTACGACTAAATAAAAAAAAGTTTATAATATAAGTAATCCTTAGTCCACGAAATCTTTCCAGTTTAAACTCAGGTAGTGTTGTAAAAATTGCAGTTTTTATTAATTGAAACTAATTAAAGTGTAATATTGTTTAGCCACATACTGCATAAAAATATGAATTTTGTTTTTATCTATATAAAAGACTTTTTCCTTCAAATCAGGCTTCTCAACATCAAGTGAATGCTGCCCAAGCATTAGCCAAACTAATGGGATGGAAAGTGCTGTCTCTGGGTGTCAATTTAGGTGTAGGGAATGTTGAACCCACAGGAAATGCATGTTCCGTTTTGATGACTTCTCCTACAGGCGACAGGTAAAGTTCCAAAGCTTTTTTTTTTTCTCCTTATACCGGCTTCACCATTTTCAAATAAAAATGCATACAAATCATTTAATAGAGACTATTCAAATATTAGTGAATACTTTGTAACTGCAAATCCATAAAACTCAGTGTTGTGTAATTTGATACGAGGATTCTCAGCATTGAATAAAAAACAATCATTTTATAAGCTCCCAATTAAATACAAATTTTGATAAATGTCAAATCAGCCACTTACTAATATTATTAAAGAAAAAGCAATTTCATGGTAATAAAACTTTTATTTATTAAGTATTAAATTTAAATTGATAAACTTAAATACAATTGTAAGGTTTTCAGGTTATTGAACAGTTGTAAATTTTTACTTCAATTCTTAAAATTGATTAAATTTGTGCATCCAAACAGAAAATGACATTTTTAAGAGATGAGATAAAAATCCTTCTATCAAATGTGGAAAAAGTATAATGCTTAGGAAACTTCCATTTATTATTACAAATATGCCAATTCCTGTAAACTACTATTTTTTGTTTAAGAGCTATAAGTTGAGTGTTCTTATGTTGTTAATCAATTTGATTTATATTAGAGAGTTTTTGCATACTGTATTTTGGACGTCTGTTAGCTTCTTCTCCCTAGCGTGCATGCTCATAGGAAACATTATTACAGATACGCATGCGCAATTTCCTATGAGCATGCGTGCCAGGAAGAAACAGCTAACGGACGTCCAAAATACTGTATGCAAAAACTCTATTATTTTGGTAATGTACATCTTTTTATACTACTATTAATAATTTGTATAGTGCAATAAACATGCACTTTTTATTTTTAGAACACTTATGTTATTTTTTACAGAGTAATAGCTCTTCGATGCAGTCCCAAGAATGGAATCCATGTAAGTGTTTCATTTTCTCCTCAGACAACAGACTTTTATCCCAGTACACTAGTGCGAGACAGAAAATGGCAGAACTTGGCCGGAAGTTTTAGAGAAGTGATGTTGGAAAAAATGGAAGGAAGAAACTTCTTAAATAAATTAGAACATCTTATGGCCTGCCTCACTCCTCTTTGAGGACAAAGCCTTTGTACTTGTATGTATCATTTATCTAGTACTTCTGTATTAATTCTTGTCAACTGATAGCACATGCATTGAAGTGAAAATGCAAATAATTTATATTCTTTGCAATAAGTACAGAAGTAATTGCATGAAATTTTAGTTTGCTCTCTAATAGATAAGCATTATTGCATAAGAATTTAAAAACCATTTTACTGTACATATTTTTATAATAATTATGTATAAAGGATTAACTTAAATTTTGTTTTAATAAAAAAAAAAGTGCTTATTTATTTACTATAGTAGTACTCACTTTGTCATATATATTTAATTTGAAAAGAATGCTACAAGATCAAGAGAAAAATTTCATTATTCCAGATGGTAGATCCTTTGCTTGCATTTTTATATCGCCAATGAATGTAATTGTTATAAAGCAGTTGTCTTCGAACTTGCTCATATCACAGGCTTCACGTTTGAATCCCAGCGGTGGTACGGATGTTTGTGAGTGGTTCGGAATGTTGACCAAACAAGTCCATGGGCAACAATATCTTTACAATATTGGCATTTGAAAATTTCCTTAACAAACAGCTTCCACAATGATACATAAAACTGCATTTAGGAATTGTTTTAATACAGAGCCCTAGTGTTCATTGCTTACACTTATTCAGCAAAAATTTATAGTTTAAATAATTTTATTATAAAAGCCATACTTCCAATTTTACAACTATCTTCTAAATTAAAACAAACACTTAATGTTGAATTGATTTATTTTTGAAGTCCAGTTATACATAGTACTTTATATACTTTTAGAAAATATACAGAAGGCCACTGGGAATTTTTTATCTTTCAGTTTGTTCCAGAAGGCCTAAAATAAAAAAAAATTGCATTAATTTATATTTCATGAAAATATGATACATAAATGAACAATTGATTTATGCAGCACCTTATTTATTACAATTAGAAAATGATTTATAATAGCTTAAAGATGCTGGGAACACAACTTTATTTTTCAATAATAAACCTTTCCGATAATATACTGCATTAATTTTTTTTTTTTTTTTTAAAAAGCAGAAGTCTGAAAATTATAGGTATTTTTAGATCCAGTTAACAGCTAATATGACAATTAAAGATGCGGACTTTAATGTGCTCTAACTGAAACAGAAAAATATCACAATAGTAAATAAGCACACATTAATTTTTCTTATAAAAGCAATTAAGCCCATCTTAGGCATTCATCCAATTCAGAATTTTCATGGAAACATGAATCTGTCAATTATGTTATTTGAAGGGGGAAATTAAACTACTTCCTGCAAAATTAAAATTTCAAGATGTGATACTTTTTTTTTCTTCAAAAAAGCAGAAAATACAATGGGAATTAATCTTGGCTTCTACTGTATGAAAATGCTAAAACAAACCAACCAAGAACATGTGATTGATAGAATGGAAATTATCAAAATTTTACGAAAAAAAATTTTGTTGACACTTTTAATAAGGTGGAAGTAGATATTTGTTAAATGCCATTCACAATTTACATGAAAATGTAAAATTTTTAATGTCAACCGTTTTTCTTCGGAACATATTGAACAAGAGATTTTTAAAAACTGAGCTGTATGAAACAAGCTTATGGATCATTTCGAAATTCTTGAGGAGCAGTTGTGAATGTTTATCATAAGTTGATATGATTATGTGAAAATTACTAATGGCTATTACTGTCCTAACCTTTATTTGATGTTAACCTAGTTAGCTCTTGTTTTAATGCTAGTTTAAATTTTTTTTAAATAGTAGCTTTTGAATCACTTGATTAATTTGCTAAGAACATTTCTACCCAAAAAAACTTTTTTTTTTTAAAAATTTTACACAGAAAGATGAATGAGAGGGATTTAAAAATTAGAAATTTTATGGGAAAGAAAAAAAAAATGCTGAATTGCTGAATGCAAATTTTATTGATATTATTATTCATGTAATAATATCATTAAAATTCATGTTTCTCTTAAAAAGTACTTTAAACACTTCTTTTAATTTTCTTAACTACTTTGAAAGTAGTATACAATATAAGATTGAGAAGGTTCCACATTTATAATTATGATCCCAAAATGTCTGCCTGTTTTTTTTAAAAATAAACATAATTTTTTTTTTTTTTTTATCATTAACTTAAAAAAGTAAGAGCCATTAGAAATATTGAAATGCAAAACTTTCATCATACTGATATTCAGATTTTAGATTTGCACTAATATCGATTAATATTTGGTGATGCGATATTTTAAGATCTTTCAGTTAGGGAAGAGGCAGCATTGCATTAGATATTTGTAATTATATTTGTTTGAATACAAATAAGAAATTTTTTTTTATTTTCTTTGTTCCAAATGAACTGCAAATTAGCAAAATCTTTTTGCTGATCCAATTAAATATCTGATAAGTATTCCGTCTAGTACATGCTACAATCAATCGGATGCTTAATCGTGCCCTCATCACATAGCTTGTAGCCAAAGTAAAAGCGATTTTTTCATATATATAAAAAAAATTATGTGCTCAAAAGTAATGCAAGAATTTATACGAAAGAACTATATTTGTAAATTTATATGCAATAATAAATATGGATACATTGTTTAAAGATAAAAATGTCTAGAATAAACCAGTATTACTTAAATCTAAATAAGAAATCATTTAAACAAAATAATGAATAAAATTTTTAAGATATAATAATGAACAATAAATAGAAAATAACACACATCTGCATCTATGGTAAAATTCTTAACCTATTTGAAAATTGCAAAGATTAACTATTCCATTAAAATTTTGTTCATTTTCAAAATCAAGTTGAAGAAAAAGGAATGATTAATAACAGAAATGGCTATCTGAAAAACAGGATTGTACCAATGCAACTATTGCAGCGTTCTTATGAATGCAACATAACAAAATGGTAGCTTCTTTAAAATTGAGATTTAAAAGATTTATTTCTGAAAATTATAAGCATAAAAAATATTTTTTAAATATGAAATTAATAAATTATATACTACCCATGATGATATTTTCTAAACTTTTTCCTGTTTCAATAATGAAAACTTCTTGGCATAATTGTGGCTTAATTATTATAGTTAAAAAAGCACATTTTATGTGTGGCCAAGACATTTTTTTCCTTTTTAATGTGATTCTGGATTACACACCATTACTGCAGTAAAATTTGTTTCAATAGAACCTTAGCTTTTGTGTTTTTTCACCAAGTATTTAGTATAATTGTCAGTTTTGGTACAGAATTAATATTCAATTTGTACATGTTTTTAGTCAATTAAATTTTTATATGGGTTAAAACTATATTGATGCTCAATAATCCAGCATGATCATGGCCTTTAAAGTGCCGGATTAAAAACAAATTACTGTAGAAATAGAGCAAGAGCTGCAGCTATTTGAAAATATGGTTCATAATGATGATCCGTCAAACTTTCTGCTGCATTAAAACTTTAATTATATGTAGCAGTATATGTAATAAATGATTTCTAAAAGATTACATAAATTTATATATTTTTAATAATTCAGCGTAAAAAAGAAACAAATCAATATTTAATCAAGTCTTTGATTGAAAAAAAAAATGCTATTCAATAGTTGAAGAAAACTCAATCTATTCATGGTAACTTACTTATTTGTAATAGGAACTAAAAATAAATAAGTGCATAGGAAATTAAACTTACTTAGCCCATTCTACACTCAATATCAAATTGTCATATCCAAAACCATCTACACTTTGAATTGCTCTGGAAGCATCTTCACGGCGATGGTAACTAATAAAGGCAAATCCCTGGAAAAAGAAAAAAAAAGGCGGTTTAATGTATAGTTCAATATTCATCAGGAATTGGAATTTTTATTTCTTAAGGAAGATGATTTATTTCATTTATTGTACATTGATACACAGAAAATAATGAATGCAATTCCAGTAAAAATACTGTATTGATCATTAACAACTGATTAGAATTTGTATAGCCAAACATAAAATTAATATTACATTTTCATTAATATATGATTATGCTTATAACTGAATACTCCAAACAGTTGGCTGAGGAATACCCAGTTCTCGACAGGCACAAATAGTCGATTTCTTTGGACCTTCGTAGAAAAGTGACTCTTCCTCATTCAACATTTTCCAAGATATGTCTAGTCGCCCTCCACTTTTTCCTTTACAGTTGACATCTGCAGCTTTTAAGTTGATTAAATCACTTTTATATATTTTGAGCAATAGATGGATTAATTTGGTAGATTCTATGAAATTCACGTTGAACAGTGATTACAGATCCACACCGAACAAAAAGGTTTCTGCTCTGTAGATACCATTATTACTCCTGCCACTGAAAAGTTTTTAAAACTTCTTCCGTGAAAAAGCTTCATGAATAACATACCAGCACCATCCATTATTCACAATATAAGATTTCCATATTTCAACTTTGTATCATTCAGTGTCATTTATTTTTGAAAATATGGAATTTTGAAATCAGACAATTTATTTTGAATAACATTGTATAATTATGTTATTTAATTTTAAATCCTCGAAGATAATAATTAAGATATGTCATCATGTACATTTTGATAAAGATTCCACAAATAAAATTTTTCACAATTAAAAATAAAGATAAATTTCACTAAACCTAAATGCAGATTTTTTTTTTTTTTTAATAGTTAATTTTAAATAAAAATTTATTTAATTTTAAATTAAATTTTTTTTTTTTTTTTCATACTGAAGTAATTGCAAAGTTATCTAAAATAATTCTTATTTAAACTAATTCTATAAAATTAGACATATATAATTTAACACAAGTTTATTGAAAATATGGTTGTAATTCATATACATATTGGAATAAAAAATTATTTCCACAAAACAAAAACTTGAAATAGCTGTCTTTCATGTTCATTTTTTCTTAATTTTTGTGTTTAAAAATGCTATGATTTTTTCTATTTAACATAACTAAATTTATTGCATGTACTTTCTCTAATGCATGTAAAAACAATTTTGCAAAGAATGAAATTATGATATTTAGAATATCTATCTACACACACATATATATATAATGACAGTAAAAATTTTAATGAAATATTAGGAACATCAAAAAATCCATGAAATCTTACAAATGGATAAAATACATTGAAATGTAAGGAGACAAACAAACTTACTACAACTAAAATTATTATTTGCTAACAATCAATTAAGAACATATAAAATATTGAAGGAATATAATTACCTTTGATTGTCCAGTGGACTTATCTTTTGCCAAATAGATTCTTGCAATTGTTCCAAATGGTCTGAATAACTCTTGAAGATCCGAATCTCTTACATCCTCAGAAAGATTTGTAACTCGAATAGTGGGAGTTTCATCTAAAAGTTTATTTGAATATAAATCAGTTTTAAACGTTTTTTTATTATTATTATGAATTTTACTAATGAAAAATTCACACACAATAAAAACACTTCAATAAGAATTTTATAAGTCTTGCATTGTCATGCGAAGAAATGTAATTTACTGTAAAAAAATTCATTACTAATGTAAAGTTTGCAAAACTAACTGGTAGGAATTAAGTACTGAGTAGTAGTTTTCTAGTACTGAGAAAAGATCATTCCTTGCTTTTAACGAGCATTTTAGAAAACTGAGCATAAAAATTGATCAGTCGAAAGACAATTGCTTTTCAAAAGAAATAGAATGATAGATGTTCTCAATTAATAATTCTATACTGGAAAGTACTAAAATAATAACATTGTTGCTTCCAGTTGTAAAAGAATAATAAACAAAAAATATTTATTTTATATTCAATTAAAAATTGTATAAAAATGTTTTTCACTTCATTAAGTATAAATGTGTATTTTATTTTTAATAATGGTTCTTTCATATATTAAATATTAGTCTCAAATCAGATTTTGAAGAAGCATATCAATTTCTAGTAGTATTTAATATATTTGCCAGAGTGAAGGAAGTGGGGAATAATGCACACAATGCTACCTTCAAATCAAAATGGGCATAAAACATTTGCATCAGCATGCACATCCACAAATGTAGCTGCAATTTATAATATCAAGTAATGCAGCATTTTTTTTTTTTTTAAAGATATTGAAGAAGTTTGCATTAAAAATAGGGTTAAGTTAGAGATCATTTAAACTAATGCTATCAATACATTTGCTGAAATTAAATAATACAAATTAGATTTCATACATGAAAAAAAATATTTTATTCAACATTGTGAAATGAATATGCACATATCGTAAATATAAGAATTTATAACAAAAGGCTTATACACAAAAAAATAACCTCAATTTATTCATTTATTTCTATTCTCATTTAAGTAAAGATCTTGCAAGTTAACAGTTATTTTTTATAACAAAGGGTAAGTGTAATAGTAGCAATATATTTAATTGTGCACATTATTCTATAAAACTGAATATTTCATTTATTAAAAAAAAAAACACTAATTTTTCTATTCATAATATAGGGTGCACATTATTGTATAAAAATGAATATTCTTTCGTTTATTAAAAAAAAAAACACTAATTTTTCTATTCATAATATAGGGTGCACATTATTCTATAAAACTGAATATTCTTTCGTTTAAAAAAAAAAAAAATTCTATTCATAATGTAGGCTGGCACTATTTTTTTCAAAATTAATAGAGATAAAGTGTTTTAATAGCGTAAAAATCGAAAAGTAATAAGCAATGTTCTTTTTTTTTTTAATTTATGTATAAGCATAATTCAACCACCTTCAGCATGGAAGGGTATTCCTTTCATAAGTATAAATGGACAAATCTATAACTTGTGTAAGTCAGCTATATGACGGCACAAATAAATTTTGATAAAAAAATAATAATTATAATTATTTTAATAATATTTTTTTACTTAAATTTTCTTTTCATATTATGTCTTTAAAATTTTACATAACATCACACATTCTTGTCAAATATCATTTACATTGCTTTATTTTGAGGCATTAAAGCATTCTATCATCCCAATCTTATACTATTGATTCTTCACCTGCATAACCCCTTGAAAGTAACCTTTTAAGGATGAAGTACAAAAATTAAGCTGAATCAAAAACATTAACAAAGAAAGCATGTTAAGAGATATTGTATATTGGTAGACAAAGAATGTTTCTCATTATTAAGGCACTTATTTAAATAGTGCCAAAACAATTACATGGATCTCTTCTCATAATAGGCAGTCTATAACTGTCCATGGGTTAAAGTCTTTTGACTATTTAGCAATATATATTGGCAATTTATCTAGAAGCCATTAACAATTAGAAATAATTTTTTACTTAGTTCACTTAGATAACATAAAAGAAAGAGAACAAACTAAAATTTCACCTCTTCTTGATGGAGCCATCGATTCACCACGTCTATTAGCTCCTTCCCTCATGCTTGGGGGAACATATTTGCCAGCTTTCACCTTTTCCTCAGCTTGTGAATTAGCCGCAGTAGGAGTTGCTAATGAAAACATTTATAAAATAATTTATTCTAAATAATAGTGTTTGCATATTAACTACCACCTATTAATGATAATTTTTAAACCTTAAAATAATTATTGTACCAGATCCATTAACATGCACAAAACAAAAATAATAAAATCTACTTGGGATGAAATTTTTTGTGATAACAGAAAAAACATAAAATTCAAAACTTTTTCAATAACCTGTCAAGTAACAGTAATACAAGCTATATAATATATAAAAACTTTTAGAAACATTACTTTCCTCTTTCTATTTCTCTAAAATTGGTAAGAAGCAGGAAGTAAAGAAGCACTACAATAGTTATACAAAATAAAATATGCCAAAAAAACTATGCTTACCAGGCTTAGCAGTTTCTTGATTAGCCATTTCAGGCAAACCTCCAAACCTATCCTTGTATGGGCATTGAGTAGTCCAGTGATCATCCTTGCAAATACGGCATTTCACCATTTTCTGACCCTTCAACTTGGCCAATGGATCCTCTTCTTGTCCTTTCTCTTCCTATATACATATATATAAATATATTTTAATACAGATTAGCTAACTTTTTGTGAGCAATATAAAAAGCACTACGGCAGAATTTAATATTTCCCTGCTTTTTAATATTTCTTCTAAGAAACATATTTATGCATTTGCATTTTTGGATAATAAGATTTAATGTTTCCTTTTCAGCAAATTATTTTACTAAATATTCTCTCATTAACATCTGCAATATAGCTATAATTAATAAAATATTCCCCAATTAATTAATACTTCTTACAAACATTTTATATGCTGCTATCAAACTTTTTCCATACAGTAAATATTTTTGTGTTACAAAAAAATTTCAGAGTGCATTGAAATTGGATAATTTAGTAAAAAAATCCAGAAAATTTGAAAGCATATATATAACACATTGATTTTACGAACAACTTTTAATATAAATAAACTATTTCAAGTACAAACCAATAAGCTAAAGAATTTTGCATAGTTATAATTAGATTAACTTGAGAATATTTATAATAAGGTCATTCAGTTTTTATAAGTGCATAATTGCCAACCTCTCTTTTCAATAATGCAGAGGATTCATCAAAAAGCATGGAAATGTTATTTAAAAAGCAGATTTTATGCCACATTATTTTATAATATATATATATATATATACAGCTGCATTAAATATATATATATTAATTTCAGTTTCTATGTATTAATATCATCCATTGATTCACTCATAACATTTTCCGTATAACACTCAAATAATTTTGACATTTCCAACACTTTCTATCGAAGACAAAATTTAGTTGGCAATTGCCAATGACATTACTTCGTTGATCACTTGTACAACAACACTCAAGCATTTTAAAGCAATTAACATTTTATACAATGAACATGCACATATTATATTTGTTTGCATTTACTTCCTGTATAAAGAAGGTAATTTATATTAATGTCCTTTTTTAGCTGGATGTCATGGAATATGGCTAAACACCTTTGTTTCATCAAGGTATTTTTACATTTGTAAATGTTATATGATTTTGGTCATCTGTAATATATAATTAATATTTTAAATTACTTTGTGGTTAAAGTGTGACTTATATTATTTCTGAAAAAACTTATATTAGCTCTCTTTGTCTTTAAATTCTTAAAAATCCCAATAGAGTTTAGCTGCATTGTCTTATAAATTTTGCGTTTTGCCGATTGAAACATGGCAAACCCAATCTCAGGGAAAAGATTTTTAATTTAAAAAGTGGAAATTTCAAACTTCTATGCAGATAAACAGAAGATAGTGTTAAAATGCAGAAATCTACTGCAAAATGCTGAAAGTTGGCATCTATGCAAGTAAGTTCTATTTTTGTGAATCTTTTAATTAATTTTGCAAATCAGTGAAATCATAAAATTTTGTAAATTTATAATTTTTATTTCCTAACATTTATAAAGAAAACAATTTAAATATCCATACAAAAAACAGATATTTAAAAAAAAAAAATCATGCACAATCTTCATTTTATTGAATACTCTGTAAAAGGTTACTTTTAAACTTTTAAATTTTTTTGTTTTAATTTTAACATTTTTTCAAATGGAATCTTGGTTAGGATTGTTAAAATTATAGTCTCTCTCTTTGAAAAAACTGCTGCACTTTTATAAAAAGGCAAAATGTGGTGCAAATTATATGATGATGTTTACAAAAGAATAATAATAATAAAAAAAAATTGGTGTGAAATCACAGTCAGGAATTAAAAATGATTTACAAAGCACAAATTAATAAGTAACTGATATATTGATTGGCAGTTTTCTGTCTTTCTCTTTCTAAATATGGAAATTAAAAATGTAGGAAATTTTTTTAATTCTTCCCCAATTAAAATAAAATATTTTAAGAAATAAATTTTTAAAAAAAATTGCACAACTTTTTATATCATTAAAATTTGTCAGGCATTCTCAAGTTAAATTATGCTGATGCATTATATAAGCAATAATTACATAAATTAAATGCATATATGTACAGCCATTCCAACAAGGTTAGAAATTTAAATTTGACAATAGCACCAGTTATCTTTAATATACATCACCTATTTGGGCATAGATTAATAAATATGTAGAAATTTTTCAATTAAATGAAAACCTTATTAAACTAATGGTATAATCATAATTTACTTTAAAAATAATACCAAAACAAA
Organism: Caerostris darwini; assembly: GCA_021605075.1. Lineage (NCBI taxonomy): Eukaryota > Metazoa > Arthropoda > Arachnida > Araneae > Araneidae > Caerostris > Caerostris darwini. The sequence continues at coordinate 29,764 of BPLQ01005848.1, forward strand.
ATTAGATTTAGTTTTGCTACATCTTTAGATGCTTTACATATTTCATAATAAATAATCTGAATCAATTAACGAAATTAAAAAAAAAAAAAAACTTGTAATATGGAGCATAACAAATCTCAAATAGTAAAAAAAAATTTAAGGGGATAATACCTTTGCTTGATTATATTTACAGAAGCTGAATAATGATCTTTCCTATCATTTAATATGCTTATCAATACATCAATTCTGAAAACCTTACAATTTTTTACAATTGTACTTCAGCACAACATTTAACTCGGCTATATTTACCATAAAAGTCTAAATAACTTTTTTCCTATTCTAAATACCATTTTTAATTTACATCATTCATTGTAGTACTCCCATTGAATATTGATGTTTATTTCATAAGAGGCATTTGAATCAAATATCCGTTTTTGCAGACTTTAGCAATTATAGCACATATTTTGCTTTTTATCCTTCTTTGAGGGGAAAAGGGAGCTTTTGAGAATAGTTGTTTTTATTAACACATTACTGGTTATTCTTCACATTCCTCACTGTTATAAGGAATAGTCAAAGCAAACAACATTAAGTAAAAAAGTCTAATACAAGCTGATCAAGCATTATTTTTCCAAGAATGCCCAATTCCAGCCCATTCACTCTCTCGCAGAACTCATAAACTTGCCTTTAGCATTATTTACATTTTTTTTAAATGTATATAAATTTGCACAACCTACTGATCATCCATACAACCTTAAAATGCACCAAAATACCTGTATATTGTATGATTAAATTATACAGCTACCAGAAAGCTTATAAAAACGTCATGCATACTAAAATTATCCTTATAATAATAATTCTCAAACAAAAATTGTTTACCTCTTTATTGGACAAGAACTGCATGAAGATTTCTTCACATACATTTGTGTTAGCTGGATTGGGACCAGGTGGATCATTGGCAGCCAAGCCAAATTTCTTCCAAATCTTTGAATAAAAAGAAGAAAAAACTTAATTTTTTTCCCCCTTCAAAACTTAACTATTTTTATAATCTGAGAAGACTCTTTATACTCACTTTCCGTTTTGCAATGGATTTGGAAACCATCTTTCGTTCAACTTTGTAATAACGAACACACTGTAAAATATTACATATTGTTTTAAAATGTAAAACATATCTTATCATAAATACATTGTTTCTTAGTAGAAGACAAATAAAAAACATTCATACAAAATACTATGTTTTGATTGTATTTTATAACTTTTTTTGTATCAAATAAAATTTATAAATTAGTTAAAATAAATATTTTATTATGCACTTTGTTAATTACTGGCTTAATGCACACCTATTTTCAATTACTTTGAAACATCTCTTTTTCTGTTAGAGAAAAATGCTGAGCCACATGCACAAAACAAATAAACTATTAAGAAAAATACTTTCTAGAAAATGAAGTCTGAGATTTTTTTTTTTTTTTTTTTAAAAAAAAAAATTAAAATTTAAAAAAAAATTTTTTTTTAAAAATTATTTTTTTTTTTTTTTTTTTTTTTTTTTAATCATAACAGTTTCTACTTATAAACTGAATTTTTTTTACAAAAATGATGAAAGCATTACTTAATATTATTCCAATAGGTGAGCATAATTTTACGGGGAGAGTTATATTGGTGCAATTTGCATTGATGTAATATTTTTACTTTTTATAATAAAGATGTTATTTTCTCTTCCTGTAATAAATGGGGTAAATGTATATTACAAAGAATGATCCCTTCAATGTGAATATATTTTAACTGAATAATATTTTTTTTATTTTTAATCTACATATTTTAGACACAAAAATTATTACATTTAAAAATAGTTTACTTTTATTAAGCCATTATATAATAGAAAGTCAATTATTAAAATTTATTTTCTTATATGAAGATAAGAAATTCAAAAATCTTTAGCTTCCATTAATTTATAGCATAAGGATTATTATTATATTAGCATAATTTATAGCATCATTTAAATATAATAGTTCATCAACTTTCTTACTTTTACTTTCTTTCCATCTTCTGTTTTATATTCTGTTATAATTTTTGTGTCACCTCGAACAACTTCCCCAGGTGGTGCCAAATCAGCTGAAAATATAATATGAGGTTTTAAATTTAAGATATCAAGCATAAAACAAAATCACTAACTTAGCCACCTTTCAAATTTATACTTATACTTTTTACAATCATAAAATTATACTCAGTAATAACTTATAATAGTTAAATATTTTTTTTAAAAATGATAATAAATCTCACGTATACTATTACATATTTTTTTAAAGTTTTAATTAACTTTAAATTATGATCTTACTTTAAAATGAAATTCAATAAAACAAAGTTTATAATCCTTAAAATTTATGATGAATCAGAAATTTCATAAATAACTTAATATACAAACCTTCATTCAAAATCACTTTTATTTTTAAAATGAAGTATTAATTATGTGCATGGTAAAAAATATAAAGAAATGTTTTACAATATGTGCTAATTTAGCAAAAGTTTTTACTTATGACTAAAAAAAAAACAATTTTTTAATTAATTGAATTCTTAAATTTTAGCATAAATTTAAAAAATTATAAAAACAATAATACATAACATTTTGAGTTTATTTCCTTTAAAATTAGTGGCAAGTTAGTTAACAATTAAATGAAGAAAGCAACATTGGATAAAAACATGAACATAGTAGAATGAACACTTTTGTATAAAAGTAGGTAAACATGATTATAAATTGCATGATATAGATTAGAAAAAATAATTTTTTTTTTTTTTTTTTTAATTTCACATTTCCTCCCTAACATTAGTATATTAAACACACTTTTGCAATTTAAATATCGATAAAATTTTATGCATATTATAAATGGGGGTTAATTTTTTTTCTTCAGTATACTAATTCTCTTGTATTAAATTAAAATTTATGAAAGTTAAGGAAAACAATTTTTTATCCCTCCTGTTTTTAAAAAAAAATAATAAATCATTAAAAATTTCTCTTGAAAATATATCAAATAACTTAAAATTGATCTCATAATATTCATAGTTTAAATTGTTTATCAAATTAATTTTTTTTAAAGTCAACTAATTAAATTTTGTTTAATAGTAATAAAAGAAAATACAATATTAGTAGAAATCCCTAAATAAGAATAAGTACTTGCATAAAGATACCATAATGATAATCAAATAAGAACATTTTAAATTATCCAACTCAAAAGATCACAATTTTGCAGCTTTATTCAAGCTAGAATTTTTCTACGCAAATAAATAAACAAAAATTTTAATTTCCCCTCTTTATTTAATTAATTCTTTAATTGATACAATATATCTTATAAATAAATTTGAAAATCTGTTTGTTTTTTCTTTAAACAAATTCTCAGCTTTCACATTTAGCACATAAATAGGACAAAAAAATAAAGGCTATTTTAAAACTTGGAGATTCCATCCCTTAATTCTCTCAATTTATTGAGAGGTTTTGAATGTGTTTTTAGGAGTGATTTTTGTAGATCCTAACACCCTGAGTTCCAATGGTATCTTTAATTTTGTTCTATTGCCAGTATAAATGATTTTAAAAAGGGTTAAAAAAGCACATAGCACATTCATAAAAGAAGGAAATAGAATAAAGTCCTTTTCTTAAATTTATAATGGATTTTTTTGATTGAAAATAAAAAATAAAAAAAACATACATTATTAAATATGCAGTATATAAATAAAAGCATGTTATATGGAGCCCTTATACAATATGATGGCAAATACCCCATCATTTCCTTCCCTCAAAAAAAGAATAATGTCTTATGTTTTTGAAAGCATTTATTGCTAATAAAATTTTAGACTTTTAAAATGAGTTCACTTAAAATAATAATACACTTCCTATCAATTTTGATATGATCACTTCTAACATAATTAATTGAATATTCGTGTTTAAAGAATCAATCAGTCTCTTTGTATGACTTAGAAAGATTAAACTTAAAATACATAACAGAAAATTAAATATGTAATACAAAATATATATACAAAATACAAAACTATTTTGTAATCTTATAAAAGTTTTATTCAAGATATTTCATAACAAAAAGGAACATAAGACATAACAAGCATTCCAAACATGTTACTTTACATTAATTGCATTATATCAGAAAAGCTCTCAAATTCTATAACATAATTTGCTATAACACACGTTCGAACAAGAAGTAACATATTAACAGATCTAGGAATCTAGCACATAGCCAGAACTAGTAGCCAAAACAAAAGTTAAATTTTTTCATTCTTGTTCTGGTATTACCATAGTGCACGAAAAAAAACCCAAATAGTTAACAGCAAAATTAAATTATTGCATCAATATCAATATGAATTAACCAATATATAAATTTTCATTTTTGAAACATATTTTTCTTTTTTCCATGTAAGTAGTACTCAAAATTTTGTTTTTAAAAGTAAATTCAAATAAAATAATTTCGAAAAATAGAATTTCCTTTAATATTTTTGATTAATTAGATTAATTAAATTAGATATCGCACTTAATACATTCTCAATAAAAAAAAATCATTAATAAGTATTTATCCGGATTGCTTCACATCATTAAGATGCAAAATATGTTTTGACCAAATGAAAATAAATAAATTACCTTCTCCTTGTTCAACTTGGTCTGCCCAGCTTATTGGCTTAGAGCTGAAAGTAACGAGAAAAGTGATATATTATTTTTTTTTAATGGAAATATACAATACAAAAAGCAAAATTGATAAATCGCAAGATAAACACGCATGGCATTATTGTATACAATGCTGTGAATTGGAACAAAGTTTTGATTTTAACAATTTAGTGTTAAAAATTAACACATAATTTAGAATTACACAATTGTAGTTCCATTTAAAAAATCAATTTTCACAAAAAATGTAATTTTTTTTTATTGGTATTTTAATTTAACAGAGCTAAAAATGTAATTAGTTACAGCAACTAAACCTTACATATTATTTTCTCCTGAAAAAGTGTTAGGCACTTACGTATTAACGGTACCTTGGCGACAGTTGCGCCAATAAAGAGCACACGCGCCAACAGCAGCTACAGATTTGGCGCCAATGTGTAGATTGGCGCCAAATCTGTAGCTGCTGTTGGCGCAACTGTCGCCAAGGTACCGTTAATACGTAAGTACCATATTAATGTCATTGAAAAAATCTCTGTTAGCAAATGAAAATTATAGCAAGCAAATTAAAATGTGATACAAATTATTTTGAAGATAAGCAAATTCTATACTCTTTCAAAACTGTAGGAATATTACAATGAATTGACACATAATGAGAAATAATAAAAATTTACCATAACATATATTTCAAATAAACAAGATCTCTTAATTTAAATAAATTAAACAAATTTCAGCAACAGTACCAATTTCCTCATTCTTCATTAATCACCAATTCATCAAGTTTTATCACTAACATATTGAGCAGAAATAAAACTAGTTCAAAATTAATACATTATATGATGCTAGTTAATTCAGTATATTAGAACAGAGATAAGTTTTATATATTAGACATCAAGCGCTTCACAATAAAATAAAAACAAACCACGATTATGAAACATATTAGAATAAAACTGGCACATCGATGAAGTGCTATTATAATGTAATAATTAATAGTTCAGCAGGTTCATAGAACGAAATGCCTGCTGATCAAAAATTTTCTAATAACTACTTAAAAAATGTGAGCAATCAATTTCTATACAATGGGGAATTATTTAAATTAATCTGGTACATAACATGCAAGCACGTTCTAATTCATCTCAATATGGATATGAATTTTTATGCAAAAAAACAAAACTCAATAAAAAAAGAAATTAATTATTCAAAACTTACTCTAAAATTGAAGGCATTTTTATTTCAACTTTTCATACAATTATAATTTCTTAAAAAAATAACGTAACACAAGAAACAATCAACAGTAATATATTCATCTGATGCCAAAGTTTGAAAGCATTAACTAAAATTGAGAACATTTACGTGACAGAAGGGTGAGTTGAGGTGAATCGAAATCGCTCTGTAGTTTGGCAGTAGTACTTTGAATAAATGAATGATAACATAGGGAAAAATTTGTAATTTAATTAAAATGATGAAATAATAATTGTTTTGCAAAATTTTAAAATAAATGAATTCGCACAATACACTGAAGTGACAAAAGTCATGGGATAGCAATATGCAAATTTTCAGATGGCAGTAGCATCGCGAAGAACAGGTATAAATGCGCAGTGCTTTCGCAGAGCTTTCATTTCTGTTCAAGTTATTCATGTGAAGAGGTTTTGACGTGATGATGACCGCACGACGGGAATTAACAGACTTTGAATGCGGAATGTTAGTTGGAGCTAGACGTATGGATCATGCCATTTCGGAAATCGTTAGGGAATTCAACATTCCCCGATCCACTGTGTAAAGAGTGTGCCGAGAGTATGAAATTTGAGGCATAACATCCCACCATGGACAGCGCAGTGGTCGACCGCCTGCACTTAACGACCGAGACCGGCGACGTCTGCAAAGAGTCGTAAATTCTAACAGACAAGCAACACTGCGTCAAATAACCGCAGAAATCAATGTGGGACGTACAAGGGACTTGTCTGTTAGAACTGTGCGGAGAAATTTGGCTTTCTTGGGCTATTCCAGCAGAAGACCGACTCGAGTGCCTTTACTGACAGAACGACATCGCTTGCAGCGACTCTCATGGGCACGTGAGCATATTGGTTGGTCCCTAGATGAATGGAAAACCGTGGCCTGGTCCGATGAGTCACGATTTCAGTTGGTAAGAGCTGATGGTAGGGTTCGAGTGTGGCGCAGACCTCACGAAGCCATGGACCCAAACTGTCAGCAAGACACTGTTCAAGCTGGTGGTGGCTCCGTAATGGTGTGGGTTGTTTTTTCATGGCATGGACTTGGTCCTCTGGTGCGACTGGACCGAACATTGACTGGAAATGCTTATGTTCAGCTACTTGGAGATCACTTGCAGCCATTCATGGACTTCATGTTCCCAAACAACGATGGGATTTTTATGGATGACATTGCGCCATGTCACCGGGCCACAACTGTTCGCGATTGGTTTGAAGAACATTCTGGACAATTCCAACAAATGATCTGGCCACCTAGGTCTCCCGACATGAATCCCATCGAGCATTTATGGGACATCATCGAGAGGTCTGTTAGTGCCCAAAATCCTGCACCATCAACGCTTTCACAATTATGGACGTCTATCGAGACAGCATGGCTCAATATTCCTGCAGAAGACTTCCAACGACTTGTTGAGTCCATGCCACGTCGAGTTGCTGCACTTCGCCGGGCGAAAGGAGGGCCGACACGATATTAAGAGGTATCCCATGACTTTTGTCACTTGAGTGTAATTGTAATGTTTCAAATTCAGAAAGGTTAGAGATGCCCCGTAAATGAAAATAAATCAGAACAAATCATTTTTTAATTAAATCTTTTTTCTTTGATATTTAGAAATATATGGGTACAAGATTTGTTCCAAACATTTCCAAAATAAATATCAAAATTTCAGTAGCACCGAAATTCGAAACACAAAATCAGGAATAAATTAGTTTCTAAAAAACAAACTAGAAGGGGAAAATATTAGAAAAAAGATGCGCCATATCCATGCAAAGCATTTAGTAGACGAGGCTGAACTTAGGAAGCAGTTTTGATATTTAAGAAAAGAGCAATACTTAGTGTTGCAATGGATTTAGTTGGAGGGCTGTGCAAAATAGTTCATAAATATTTCCATCTTTGCTGCTTTAGGAGTAGTAGAAGATAGCTTATTGGATAGATTTTTCAAGATTTTCAATGGAACCAAATAGGGAGATAAATTCCTTCAGTGTCCAAAATTCTTTAATATCTTTCTGAATAATGAGTTTTTTTTTTTATTATTTATTTTAATTTATTATTAAGATTACCATCTAAAGAGTAACTTCTATGGAAGTTGCATGTATAGAAGAAGCATGAGCAGGAACTTAGTGTTTAATAACTTCGGAAATGCTGACTTTCGATTCCATAGGAAGTTACGTTTTGGATGATAAGACCCTGGGTTGAGGTCGGAAGTATGATTTTGGCAGGGAAAACTTGGGACATCCCCTCCATGAAGCAATGTGACCAACGTTGTTGTAGTTGATGCAGGTAGGAGAGTCATCTTTTGCTGAATTGTTAGTTTGTTGTATCGAGTTTCTTTTTAATGAATCCTGCGCTTTTGTTTACTTGAAAAATTATATTTAACAAATATTATTGTATTTATGGACCACTGTTATGAAGAAAAAAGACATTTAAAAAAAATTTAAGTAATTCTGTATTTAAAATATAATTCTTCTTAATTTAAAATTTACAAAAATAACTCGGTAAATAAATAAAAAATCAGCTAGTGGGTTACATTGATCAACATAAATATAAATCTTCTTGAATCGGTACGATTCATCGGAGTTCCTTGGTCGCGAAGCGACCAAACCTCCTATTAGCAAGAAATAATTAAACAGTAATATAAATCTTCAACAGAAAATTACATGTAACTTACATTACAAATATAAATTTAATTTCTGCAATAAAGTCCATCAAATCAATCAATTAAAAATAAATCACAGCAATTAAACAATAATAATAGTATATCTCCTGATCATGCCATAAAAATTTAAATAAGCACATACATTTTATAACGAATAACTATTCCATAGAACAATCGATACAGATAATTGATGTCTTCAATAATGAAAAGGTAAATTAAAGTAAATAAACAGTAAAATATCCTGTCAATCCACCGTAGGAATACAGTTATGTAACTTCTAACACAAAAGTATATAGTAATTGTATACCTACACGGGTTTTTTTACACAGGCACAGATGAGATTGTCTTTTTCTGGAATAATTTCCTTAATTATTCGTAAGTCCCATAATAATTTGGATTTTTGAGTATTAATTATTGAGTAGTTAAATATAAAATGATAATTAATTTTAATAATTATTTTTAAATTTATAATGATTTTTTTTAATTTGTCAAGTTCTGTGCGATAACTACAATTTTCAAGTTCTTGAGTTATCTTGAAATTTGAAATGATTTCAGATTAAATACATATTATTCCTTCCATAAAGGATCTTTCCCGTACTTCACCAATCGTTTGTAAAACCCTCCCCACCGGGGCACACTTATGATGAGTTTTCATGTTACACCTTGAATGAAAATGAAATCCTGCTCTCTTTTTATTTCAGCAGCCTTAATTTCTTTTTCCTTAAGCCTTACTTCATAGTTTTTAACTAATCAAGATGGACCAAACCACCATAAGCCATCATTTTCGAGATCTGTTATTGTAATTCATCTAGTAAGATGATCAGCAGGATTATCTCGTCCTCTACAATGCCTTCAATCTTTTGGATTTGTCAAGTTCTATATTTCCATAATTCTATTGCTTACAAAGTATTACCATAAACAGAATGAACCTTTAACTCAGTACAGCATTTGAATATGCCCATAAATATATCTCTGCAACTAATTTCAAGCACTGGAATAATATGTCTGGCTCTAATTAGGGCTCCAGTAAGTTCTAATCTGGACAATGTCATTCGTTCCTTAGGAGCGCATCTAAACCCTTTCTATAATTTCTGGGGTTAACTTTCTCAGCAATTCCAAAAGTGAAATATTTCTCTAGTACGTTCTTGCAGTCTTTAAACAAATATGGATTCTTCCTAAGTCTTTTAACTAAATATTAAAAACTTTTTTTTTCAACATTGCAAATATTCGGATGATTAGCATTATCAAATTTACTAGGAAGTTTAACTTCTTTACTATCATTCTTAAATTTAATAGATTCATCAAATTATTCTAACATTTGTTTATCAGACATTTTTTATTCATTGGATCATCCTTAATTCCCAAGATTCCAGAATTTTAGGAATTCATTTAAAGCTTTCTCATCTTTACCTTCAACTCGAAGTGAAACATACATACATTAATGAAAGGGTTCGGAAATCTTGCATTTTTATGGATCCTAACGTCCTGAGTCGAATATTTTTGATTTTCTACTGCAACTAGTATAAAGTATTTAAAAGGCAGGTTAAATTTGGAGGCAAATAATTATAATAGACTATATTTTACCTTAGTTATATTAAGTCAGTGCACTCCTATATATGAATACATTTGAGTGTAAAAACGTCATTAAACATATTAGTTGTTTTCAAATAAATTATAGTTTAAAAAAACTAAAAAACACGCTTTTAAAGTTAATCAAACTAAAAGGTAAAAAATAATTGTTAACATAAGAATAAAATGACTGACGAGAAAATGAATATCACTGTTCTAAAAGCGTGGGGTGCTTTGTATGACATTTTTAAACTAACTCTGCATTTCGGAATGAAACTAGTGAAATATTATAACGATTGATATCGAGCACCTCGCGCTTTTAGAACAGTGACATTACTTTTCTCGTCAGTCATTTTATTCTTATGTTAACAACTATCTTTTAGTTTGATTAACTCTAAAAGCGTGTTTTTTAGTGTTTTTAAACTATAATATTTAAAGAGGTTCCGGTACGGAAGACTGGAACTATAGTTCTTACAATAATTTAAATGTGAGTAAAACAAAGGCTAAATGCGAATAGGTCGAGCCAGACAGGATTCGAACAGGGAATCTCTCGAACCGTAGTCAGGCGCGTTATCCGTTGTGCCACTGTCCCACGCAGGTTTGAATGTCTTAGGTACTTTCATTATACATGGGTTAAATTGCTCTTCATAAGTTAAAATAAAATCACTCATCCTGGCGATCCTAATCATGATGAGATAATAAACTTATCAAAATATTTTAGTGTCGTCGGTCCTTGATAAGTCTACAACGTTTAAATTAAATCTGATTGCTTAAAGTAGGGCAAAATCGAGCCCAAATAGTCAGTTGCAAACAAACATACAGGTGAAACTAATAAAAGCGTATTAAAAACATACTTTGCAATGTGTTTCACAGTACTATGGGCGGCGCACAGCGTTGTGAGCTAGACCAACTTCAAGGGCATTCTAAGCTATTAACAGGCAAATTGTTTGGTTCGCCAATTCATCTTCAGGCATTCGTAAAACGCATTCTTTTCAGATGAGCTCAAAAAGTTCGGCATGATTCATCTAGTAACCAGTAAACGAAAACTGCAGGTTCTGAGTTAAGCAAAGTATATTTTGAGCCAAAAATTTCTTTTTTATTTGAAAAGTTAGAATGGATGAACATAACCAAATACCGATACGGGAAGAAATTCAACATGTAAGGGATGTGTTATTTGATACTTGTAACCAAATAAAAAAGTATTTAAGAAATGTTACTTATTTCGTAATAAGTGACTGAATAGAACTCTGGGAATGTTTCAACACAAAGTTATTGGGTGGAATGTTGTAACACTTTCTCACCGATAATTTGAATTTAATGAACTTTCGCATAATTATTGAATATATTTCATGTCTGCCCAGCACTAAATGCTCCGTAGAAAGAGCCTTTTCTCTTATAAATAAGTTGTAAACGAATTAAAACACACACTTGAAGATCGTGTTAATTATCATCAAGGAGAATTTTAAAAAATTGTGCCAAGACTTCATTTTTATTTAAAATCAACATCAACGACACTTCAGCAAACTTATTTTTCACAAAAATATAACACAAATTATTTATTTTCACTTGCTCATTCCTTTTCTTTCTCTTATTGTAGATTGATACGGAGATCCTTGGCCGCGTAGCGGCCACTAGCACCTTCATTGTAAAACGTTGAAACATAGCGATGGTCTCATGCCCTTTGTGTTAATAAGAAAAATAGATAATTAAATGCCCTTTTTTTAAAAAAAGAATTCGTTATTTAATAAAATTATTAAATTATTTAATAAAATTATAAAAATTGTAGATGTTGATGAAATCAGTTGCGTGTAATAATAATAAAAATAATAATAATAATAATAATAATAAAAATAAATAAATAAAAAACATAATGAACAAAGGTCAAATTAGGAGTAAAAATAGCTTAGGAGAAACGCGAATTTTTTTATCTAGACAGTAGTAAGGAATTAATTTAAAATATTTAGAACAGTGCGAGGTCTTTTGCTATGTTTGCGGGAAGAAATATCATAATCGTAATTTTATAGGATATTTAAAACAGGGTTATTGATGCTTCGCATATCATTATAGAATTTAGCAGAAATTTTGCGAACAAATTGTCTTAAACTTGAAATCGAGAGAACTCGTCTAATATCGTCATTACGGAAGTACCAGGGTGAATTCGTTAACATTCTGAGAGTTTTGTTCTCAAACCTTTGAATAATTTCAAAATTTGTAAGTGCAATAGAGCCCCAAACCGGGCTTGCATAAGCTAATACTGGACGAAGAAAAGAGATATATATTAGTGTTTTGAGATTAAGAGGTAACGTTAAATTTCTATTGATTAAAGGATAGAGAACTCTAAATTGAGTATTGAATTTATTTCCAAGGTTGTAGATTTGCGATCTGTAGTTAAGTTTACTATGAAGAATAATTCCTAAGTACTTAGTTTCTTTAGACCAGGTGATATATTATATATTTTAATATTAGAAGGAGTATAGGATTTTTTGCAAGTGAAAAGAACTGCTTCAATCTTGTCTACATTTATTTTTATCTTCCAGGTAATGAGCCCTTTTTCTAAATCAATGATGTAATTTTGCAAATTTTCTTGGATAATGCAAGTTTTTCGGCCTTGTGTTAAGATTGCAGAGTCGTCAGTATACAGACTAATTTTGATAACCTTTCCTTTTCATTAATAAATAAAGAATAAGAAGAAAAACATTGTCTTAAATACATTAGCGATCGTTTGCAACGTCATTAGAGGCAGTTAGAGCACAATCTTTCCGAAATGTTTTTAACTTTATACATCTTCATTACTGCTATTTTAATGAAAACGTTTTAAAAAAAATTTAATAAGAGATTAAAAACTAATTTTTTAGTTAAAATAAATTAGCTTTCGCAAATTTTTCAAACTGCTTATAAAATCCAAATTGTATTTATTTTTCACCACTGCAATTCTGAGTTGAAATTTTTTTTCTTTTTTTTAAATCAAATCTTGCTCATATATTTTTTATGCCAGCTAGATAAGCATGTAATAACTTCGGCAATTCCGCTCAAATAGCGTAAACAAAGTTTTTACAACTCAAATGCACTACACCTTTTTTTTATTTTCACAACAGAAAGGTTTGAAAAAAACTTTTTTACTCATTTTTTATTTTAAAAATACTTTCGAAACTCAGGGCATATTTAAATACTAATTTTTTTTTTAAATATTAATGAAATGCATAAAAGCATTCAAGAAAAATTAAGAAAGAAAGTATCATACGATATTTCAACTTTTATGTTTGTAAAAATAAAAATTTTATTCAAATTACAGGATTTATTTTCAGTGCCTTAAATTTTCTCGAAATTCTGAAAGAGTAAGTAAAAATAAACATTAAATTTCAGACAAAAAATATTTATTTTAATTACCAATTAAAATTAATTTAACTGCTTATTCGTTTAAATTTTCATATTCCTTAATAGAAAGAAATAGATATATTATTCTAAGTGTAAAAGAAACACCAAAACTTCTTTAAATACTTTAGTCAATTTATTCAGTAATTATAACAAAAACAAATGCACATAAAGAATGCAATTATTTTTCCAAGATGAAAAATTACACTTTTAAATTTTTTTTTAGATTACTAAATATTTCACAAAAGTAAATAAAAACCACCTTCAATTATGATTTATTTAACAATTATAAGTAACTGGACACAAAGAAAACATGCTTGTTTTTATTTCAGCATATTTAATAAAGATAAACATATTGATACATTCAATGTAAAAGAATAAAACTAAAAAAATAAACAATAAAATCTGTTTTTAATCTATGAAATTAAGTAAAATAGTTATCTTAATATACTACTGTGTCCAAAAAGTAAGACAAGTTTTTAATTTAAATTTTCCGGCCATATGATATTTCAATTTTTTTTTTTTCCTTCCTTTTTTAGGTTGTTGACACTGTCCTTGACATATATGTGAAATTTTACGTCAAAATATTCATTGGTGTTTGAGTTACGTTTGGATTTGTGAGATGCTAAAACTGATTTCAGCGATTTTTGAAATGTCTCTTCAGTCGACTCAAAACGGTGTCCCCGGAGTAGTCTTTTGAATTTAGGGAATAGCCAGAAGTAGCACGATGCTAAATCAGGTGAATACGGTGGTTGTGGAACGACATGGGTTTCATTTTCGGCGAAAAAGTCACGAAGAATCAATGCAGTGTGAGCTGGCGCATTCAGTGTTTTCGGTGCCAATCGAGATTTGACGCGTTTGAGGCCCAAAATGGAATGGGCCGATCCTTTTGAAATTCCAACATCATCATCAGTCTCTAATTGTAAATCGACTGTTTGCAAGAACCAAATCGTTAATTTTTTGGACGTGATCTTCGTCGGTTGAGGCTGATGGTCGACCAGAGGGCTCTTTGTCTTCAATGCGTTCTCTGCCTTCTTTGAACTGTTTATACCCCTTCTAAACATTTCTTTCCGATACAGGAATGCTTTCTGCAACATTCTATACGTTTCCGCAAACAAAATTTAACGCAAGTTC
>BPLQ01005848.1:44442-61757 GCA_021605075.1 Caerostris darwini
AATAATAATAATAATAATTTAAACACCATATGCACGGGAAATATAAATTAAAAATTGGTCTTACTTTTTGGACACAGTAGTATATAAAAATATTTACAAAATAATAAAATTAACACAGTCCAGACTCAACAGCATAAATTAATACAGATCAACACAAATACATTATTTATATTAAAATTTTTATTTATTACCTGGATTAAGTTTTAAGTTGTCAATATGTTTACAATAGTTAATCAAAAATATGTTTGCTGATAACCATAATAGTAATTTGAGTAATTTTTCATTTGTCTGATCATTACCAGCTATATCAGTAATCTTCAATTAAATCTCCCGAAGTGAAATTTTTTCAAATGATTTTATAAACTAATGATCTTAAAGTTCTATTCTGGTAAAATGAGCTTGAAATTTAAGAAAAAAATTTATAATTATTTAATTATGCACAACTACATATACAACATTTCAGAAACGGCAAAGCAACTGCCACCAATTTATTTTAAGAAAACTATTTATGCTATTAAATTCCATGGGATTGTCTACAATGAGTTACATTTATGTTTACTTATATACAGGACCCAGCTATATAAGTAAGTGCATTTAATGACTCAATTATTACCTAAAATATCTGATGTGCATGATAACGCAGCAGCTTTTTCTACTTAATTACAGGCAAATCACATAGACTATCAGAAATTAGAGTACTGCCCTGTTTTCAAGGTAAATATCCTTAATTTTACAAATAAAAAAAAAGCTTTTCTAATAAATCTATAAGCATGAAGGGATAATCCACATAATATTGTGCAAAATAAATTTCTGAGGAGAAGTTTCATTTTTCAATAGATGTTAAAGATAAATGCTCATAAAAAAATTGTAGACATGTGAACATGTTATTGTGATATGAGGCTATTTAATTATCTGTTTTTGTAATTAAAGATCTTCTGCTTAACATTCCTAAAAGAAAACAATATTGCTTGAGTTCAATTTCAAACTTTTTTTCAAAAAAAAAAAAAAAAAACATCTAATTTTTATTTAAGTGTTAAGCATATCTAATTCAAGGAACAGGTAAAAAACTTCAATAAATATTAATAAACTACTAAATTTTTTTTCAATAACATTCTAAAAATTTTTTATAATAATTCATTTTCTAACTGAACTCTATAATTTTAAAACTTCTTTCTTCTTTTCTATTGTTTTAGATAAGACTTTAAATTATCTCAGTTATCCTTTTTCACAGCATTTGGCCTACTTAATGAAATATTCACATACCTAAAATACTTAAAGATAAATTAATATTACTAAAACAACAAATATTTTCCCAAAATGATTGTGCCGAGCAAAAGGAAAATTAAATAATGCATTAAAGCCAATTAAAAACTTACCAGACTATTTTTTGAGAGAAGGAATATTTTTTCATTATTTCCATTTAGCCTTTGGTCTTCATCAGTAGAAAATTCTTAAAACTGTAATCCTTTCTTATAAATTTTCACAACATGAAGGAACAGAAATATTAGGGATGGTACTTCTGATAGCAAAAATGACAAAAAATACATAAATCAATTGTAATCTTAAGTAACTCAAGATTAATAGAAAGAACAAACAAACAAAGAAGCATTACAAAATAACAGCATTCAAATTTTGCACCACTTACGATGGCTTCGCAACTAAAAAAGTTGCAAAAGCTACAGCAATTATGGCAGGAAATTGTAGTACCAATTATAAATTTGAAATTTCCAAAATTTACAGTATTCTTTTAAATTCAAATATAATTTTAAAATTTTCTGGTAATTCTTATCCTTGTTGTAGAAAAGAATATTTTGATTCTTATTACAGTTCAAATATTATTACATTGAAAACCAATTTTAATTATCTCAAACACTTAGTTTGAGCTTTAATTTTTATACATAAATAGTATGTATGATTTGGTGTTACCCAACTTCATAAAGTAAAATATTAGAAGTTTTAATAAATTTTATTTGAAAAACATATTGGTTATCATTTGGCAAATTATAAAGGAAAAAATATTCTGAATGACTATGTAATAAAAAAAAATTAAATTATAAATAAGCCTATGTAATAGAACATTTGAAACATGTATATATTAAAAATGTAACTCTTTAAAAGTTTTCCATTTTAACTTAAAGAATATTTCTAAAACAAAAAAAAAAAAAAAAAATTATATACAAAGCTATCAAGTCAGTTAGAATATAAAATCTTTGTTAAATTAAATAACATGCACACACACTTATATATTATTTTCCACTACACATTAGATAAAAGAATAGTGTAAAAAAAAGTTCAAGTTATTCTGAAACATACATCTGTTTGTATACATATAGACTATATAGTGTATCTTTATTTCAAAGTGATTTATACATCACATTGTTTAAAAGCAATGTAAAATTGTATTTCTTCCTTATTCATACTAAATATCTATCTGAAAGTGTCAACAAAGGAAAAAACACACACACACACTCTTCTTTATAAATTAAATTTTTATTATTAACAAAAAGAAAACAGAACATACATGTACAAATTGTAAGCTTAGGCCTATAATCCATTGTATGAACTAAATGTTTTCATGGATTAAAAGGTACAAAATTACAGTAATATATACTATATCAAAAATGTAATGTTTACATAACTCCACAAAACATTACACTAAATTTTCAAAGAACATATTTCTCTTTTTTTCTTTATTTCTTTTCAACATAAACAAAAATGGAAATTCAATATTAATCAAATTAATTTATGAATATAACACATCAAAAATTCTATATCTGCCTATTTCATAAAATAATATTTAAGGTTTCATAAAAATGAAGGATATTTTTGTGGTCAGTTTCAAGAGCATTTAAAAGTTACATGATCATTTAAGTTTTTAAGTATAAAATCAACATTGTTATTTAGCATTTAAGTTCCAAAATTTAATAATATCATTACATGAATTTTATTAGCCTCTAATGTTTGATATTGCAAAGCAAATGCAATTTACAAGTTTTTTTTAATAATACTAAACACTTTTTCAGAACTATATTATAATGCAAAATTAATAAAATGATCAGCATCAAATCTGATAAGTGACACAATTTTACAATTGTAATGGACTTTGTCAACAAAAAATTTCTATACAACACAAATTTGTTTTACTAGAACAGTTGACAATTCTAGGAATGTTTATATAAATAACTTGAACAATAAAAAAGTTCTGAACTTGATGAAGCAAAAAATTAATATACACTATTTTTATATAAATAAACTGTTAAATCTTCAAGCGATGAATTAAAATGAGTTCAAAATGTATATACAGTTTGAGGAAGACATTTATTATTTAGGTTACTTTATTTGGAGCTACATTTCATCACTCTTCAAATAACATGGTTACTAAAGCTGCGCTTCTACATTGTTCATCATCAAGTCTTCGAACCTGTTATGAAATCATTTCAATTTAAAAAACCGTAATGCTATTGCACAAAATACATATTTAAACAAAATTATACATTTAACATAAAATAAACTAAAAATTTATTTAAAATACAAGCACTTTGACATTCAAAAATTCTTATAAATAGCTCAATATGATTGGTTTGAATTGATTATGAATAATGTATTGGTTTATTGAATTGGGGGGAGGGAGGGGGCCTGATTTACAAGAAACAAAAGTTCATGAGCCTATGTGAGCACAATAAATCTGTATCCCTTGATATATTTTCTTTTAGCTCCAGTAGGAGGGTGCAAATCTTACAAATGCCATTCCTAGAGGAGGTATTTTTTCATAGTAGGTGCAATATATATAGTAAAGTTCCAAGGCTCATCTGTTATATATTTCACTCTAAAGACGAATAATTCCCAGTCAATGTTTGAAAACAACAAATTCATTAATGTAAAAAATATGTTTATAAACTGGATGCTTTGTCTCTAAATGAAACACTGATGCAAGTTTCATGGCTCTATTTAACAAAATATTTCCCTAAACAACACAGTGTGATTTTAGTCAGTCTCTAATGGGAGCATTATTGAAAATTCATGAATGTATTTTCTTTTTTTTTTTTATGAGCACTTTTGCTATGGTTCCTTAATTGTTGTGTATGTAAATAATCACACTTTTTTTGTAGACTTGCAACTTTTACTTCAGAGGTTTGAATTTCAATATTATTTACAGCTCTTTTAGGAATACCAGTTTTTAATAATTATACATTTGGAGAAAAAAAAATGCCCATAGAAAGTCCTTTAAAGCATTAAATAGCTAAAACTATTCAAACTAAGCAATCCTAAAAAAAAACAAAGATACTCTTATTACTATATAATATTTGATTAACACCTAACCAAACACTAAAATGATGGCCCGCTGTCAAATTTTACATAAAAATGTCAATAGAAGAAGCCCTCGCATAATTCATGACATTTTTTAAAAAATTAGTAGAAGAAGAAAAAAAAAAGAAAAAAAAGAACCCAATGAAAAAATGAAGTGAACAATATGATTGCTGATGAGTGAGGTTACTTCTATTTTTCTTTTGATGTTTTCTACCATTACTAATTATATTGCCATATATTCATTATATTCTCTACATCCCTAATTAGTCTGTTCAGGGATCAATCTAGTTCCCCATGTGTATGCATACTTCAGGTTGGGAACATTAGAACATAGGTTGAGATCTTAAAGTAATATAATATTTAAAAAAAAAAAAAAAAAAAGTTTTTTATTAAAAAAAATATATTAAAAAAAAAAAAATTTATAAAAATATAAAAAAAAAAATAAATATATATATATATATATATACCTGCCCAAAAAAAAAAAAAAAATCAAGAAATATTTTACAGAATGAAAACAAGTAAAATTAATTAAAAGCTGAGAATGAAAGAATTAACTCTAAATGTAACCCACACACATTAGAAAATTGCAAATGTACAGCTAACTATTCTGAATTCTGATCCCATTACGTTACAGTTAAAAGTTACCCATTACGTTTAAAAAAGCAAAAGGATCACAATTGCCATAAAAAATATCAAAAGTTTTGCTTTTTAATAGATAGACAACTATTTAACAAAATATAAATTTTTATCAAACTGAACCAAACAAATAAATAGCCTAATACATTTAGTTTAATTTTAAATTATGTAAACAACCTAATGACATGAATGGAATACTAAAATACTTGTAGAGAATTAATTCATATGTAAACAAAAATAATTTCTTACTTTTTCAAATAACTGTTCTTAAATCTAAAATTAAGTTCTATACATTTAAATGTGCAGTTTTAATAATGTGTTCAAATAAAGTAATAAATACTTTATGGAATTTTGATCACATATTCAGTAGTAAATAAAATACATAATCAGTACTATAATTATATCTTTATTAATTTATTTTAAGCTTTGATATTCTCATTTTTAAATATAACACTCGGTAATATTTTAATTTTGTTACAGCACTAATTTAAAAGGCATTCTTTTTCTGTTTATCATTTTACCTTAAATATAACATAGTTATGACAGTTACCTATAGTTAATTGTATTATAATGAGGTTGTACGATATTTGCTAGAAGAGCCAATATATATATATACACTATGGTTATAATTAACTTCTATTTAGAGCAAGGTACAGCTAAAACCATTCAGAACATTAACAGTAAAATTGGAATATGACCTATACACCAACAATAAAAATTAGTTGAAAAATTTGTGAATTTGGGTTTGGTTTGTCGGTTTATGGTCATCTTGTGCACACATTAGGCTAAAAAGACCGGGACCTACAGTTTAAAGTAATTTCTGCGAGAGGTACTATACAACACAATAAGGAAATTCAACACAGGACATGATCAAAATGAGTAAAATCAGCAGGAATGAAATAATCTCGTGATTTACATTTATGCACAAAAGTAAAAGTGCCATTCAAAACTGCTCTCAGCATAAAACAAGAGTAAAGCATTCAGTTTGTATTTTATGGTTTCCCACTGTAATGATGATTTCATTAGTTCAATGTAAAGCTGTATACTACAATAATGAGAATATGGTAGTTGTGATATCTGTAAATTTCAGTGAATAGAGAAATTATGATGTGGGCCAAAATTTACAAAAAATGTACAAACTATGATAGAAAAAAATGGAAAATTAGAATTTCAACTTGGAAGAGGCATAAAACTATCACTTCATAGGTTATTGAGGACATCAATGCAGCTGTTGTCACACAGTCACATACTGGGGCCAGTAGTGCATGTGCAGCATCTCAACGGATGTACGTAAAGTCATACAGCACTGTACATAAAGTCTTCCAAGACATAATACATTAATTACTAGCTAATAAATGTTCAATTTATTTTATTCTGTGTTGGCCATTTCCTAGGTTGAATTTCTCATATTTTCCCCTAACAGATATTTTATTAATTTCTATTTTTTTTTAAATTTTATTAGCACATCCAGTGTCAATTTAATTTTAGTGTTAATCAATTGATAGGTTCTATCTAAAAGATGATGTAAATAAAGAAAGTTCAATTATTACTACCCAGTATATTACAATATTAGAAGGAGATTAAATTGGTTAGCATTATAATAAACTATTAGTTTTACCTTTTGAAAAGCTTTTTAATTCTCTATTACTAAATTCTGTGTCTTTTTTTATCATTTGCATATAAAGTGAAACCACTTTTTCTTTGTTCCAATTTCTTTGTAACTATCTTCAGCTTCAGTTTCCATAAATTACTCACTTTATTTTTAAAAGATCTGTTTACTGTATTCTAACACTTTTTATTCATTATCTTTGAAGGAAAAAAAAAAAGAAACATACTTATTAAATTATGCATCTCAATAATTAATTTTTACTAATAATTTTGGGAAAAAATGGCAGCACAAGCACTGCAGAGTATGTACAATGCGTAAAATTATAAAAATACCCAATAAAGAAGAAAAATTATTTATTAAAAAAAATTCAAATATTAGGTTTTTTTTTTTTTTTTTTTTTTTATTTAATTTTTTTTTAAATAAATAAATATGAAATCTTTTATATATATTAACTATACTATAAAACTAACACATTTCATTTTCACTTGTTTATGCCCCCTCTGTTAATTGTTTTCATTGAGAAATCATATGCTGCACTAATGATCTGGCACAAATTAGATTTCAGCTTTCAGTAGCATATTTTTATGAAAGAAATTTATTTATCTGGAAAGTTGCCGCCCCCCCCCCCCCCTTTACTAAGCAATACACCTATATTTCAAAAATTCCTAACATTTGACAAAACGTATATATATATATATACACACAACATATTTGCTGAACTCCAAATTTTAGCAATAAAATCTTTTGCCCTTTAAGGTTTGACTTCATTGTATTAATTTCATTTGTATAAAATATATAAATTATATTAAAGACTCTGTTGCTGCATGAATATAAATGGCACAAGACATAAATACTCTTGAATTATGAAATGTAAACTGGCAAGAGAGGAATTATTACTTCTGTGTCTGCCGGTTGCATGAGATTGCTCGAACAAGCAAAAATGTAAAAATTGACAGTATGTACTTTGTTTTGTGAAATTAGTGTTGTGTTTAACAGTCCACTAAAAGTCTATGTATTTTTATTTAGAGACCATATTATTTTACATAATCCATAGAGGATCAGGAGCAATCAGCTGATTATTAAAAAATTAATTACATTAATGTATAATCAATTGACTACAGATAAAAAATATTTTGTTTTAAGAACTACTATTTTACATACTAAAATACAATGTGTTGTATTCTGTAATTAAAACTATAAACAAGAAAATTATACTAACTGTATTCCATTTTAGAAGTGTTGGAACTCCAGTGAGTCTCAATTTTTCATCTTTACGAAATTCATTATTGGGATTTTTCCAACTGAAAACAAAGATTTAAAAAAAATAATTTTACATTAATATTTCCATATATTATTACAAAAATTTACTTCAAACATCAAATGCATTAAGTGAACAAAATACAGTTTCTACCATATTGCTCTGCTTACTGTGCAACAGAAGCAAATTCTCTTCCAAGTAATAAAAATTCAGAAAGTTTTATTATAATTCTATTTGCTACTTTGCATTCATATAAAACTAGGTATTGCATGGATTGTTAAAAGCTAGATATTATGTCAAAAACCATGTACACAAGAAAGGGAAGATAGCTGCATCCAACTGAATTTGAATATTAGGAAAAAAAAAATGTAATGAAATATAATTTTTTCAATTATGATTTTATAATATTATATGCTTGTACATTTATTTTTATCAGTTGCTTTAATTAAAAAAAAATTCCCTATTTTACAAATTTAATTGTTACAATTTGAAATTAGGATATTATTCAGTTATTCCAAACATAATGAGTACAACTGATGATGATTTGCCAATATTTTTATATTGCAGGCTAAGTGGTATCTTGCAAACAAAGAAGCAAAAAATTTAGATTCTTTAATGATGACAAGAACTGAAAAATAAGGGCCTGATGGTCAAGTGGCTAGCGCTCTGGCATTCGGTACCACAGGTTTCGGGTTCGTGTCCCAGAGGTGCCATGGATGTTTGTAGTGGTTTAGATTCCACTTTAAGCCATAGGTCCGGGTCTAACAGGATCGTAGACCGTTGCGGATGTAGTGTTACTCTGAGACCTTATCTTCAAACTACACGCACCTCCTGGGTAGTGCTAAGTGAGTAACGTTGATGCAGCGCTTACCTTAAGGCATCCAAGCCAACTGTCTGTTTGCCAGCTGCATTAGAAAAAAAAAATTAACTGAATAATAATAATAGAGAAATTTCTAATAGATTTTGTTATCTCTACTTATGTTTTTATTTTTATAAGGATTTTTGGTACTTTTCTGTCAATTGGGTGGTAGAACCAAATTTAAACTCACACTGTTATGAGTAATAATATTCAGTGAAATTTGTAGTAAGAGGTTTAAAAAATGTTCTTGATAAACAGCTAATGAAAAAATATCAAATTATGTCATGATTTAAATATACTAAAGATCAATTAAAAACAAATACTAACTTATAATGTAATTAAAAAACATGTGCGCAATAAAAAATGTAAATATGGGAAAATTTC
Organism: Caerostris darwini; assembly: GCA_021605075.1. Taxonomy (NCBI): domain Eukaryota; kingdom Metazoa; phylum Arthropoda; class Arachnida; order Araneae; family Araneidae; genus Caerostris; species Caerostris darwini. The sequence goes on from BPLQ01005848.1 coordinate 53,497, forward strand.
TTACTAAGTCCTATCTCCAACACTACAATAAATAAACACACTATCTTCTGGAGCAATTTTCAAACCTTCTTCGATAACAGGCTCAGCTAAAAATCAGAAAAAAATATAAAGGTGAAATAGTATTATTGTTGTAGCATAATTTCAATAAAATACAATAAAGCACCTTAGAGATATTTCTCTATATCAATGATTTATCAGAATAATAATTTTGTTTTCCAAAATAAATTTATTTCACAGACATTCTGACAAAACTTTCAAAAAGTGACCACAGCTTAAACAGAATAACATATGCTTAAATTCCAATTCTAAAAATACAAACTCTATAAATATAATGGTCATATACTAAATTTGCATAGTGATTCATCACAATATTTTAACATGGTAATTATTTTTTGTATACTCATTGCATTAAAGTTAGATTTGAAAGGGTTAAAAAGACAAATATTTAGTGCAATTTTATACTCTTTGTATAATTTGTCATAATTAAGTTACTAGAATAAAATGTTCGAGGAAAGCAATAGACTATGAATTATAGACGGGGCAACCATCAATGATAGTTAATCATAGAACTGAAATACCATCTATTAACTTTGGATATAAAAGCATAAGAATTAAATGTTACCAATTATCTCTGGGGAAATAAATACAGATAACATGCAGAGGCCTATCACCCAAATCCATTTTCTTTCAGTATCATATTTCAAATTTTACTTAAATACATACGACTGATTTTAAATAAGGAATTTTTTGGAAAGAAATAAGATATTTTATTTCAATGAATTGTAAAAAATATATCTGGTAGATAATTACAGAATTTTTATGTATCCTACGTATTTATCAAATGAATTGTAGTTAGTTTACTTCAGCATAACTAATACACCTTTTAGAACCAAAATTAACATTTTATTTATTTTATAAATCATAATTTTGATCCAACTCCTATGCTATATAAATAGAAATTCAGCCAATTTTTGTGTTCCTATTAAAAATCTGTTTGCACACTTTTATACATGGTATTTTAAAAAAAATCCAACAAAGTATATCAATTTTCACCAATCTTGTTTCAAAAATATTTTGAAATATTAATGATATAATATACAAGATATACATAGGTATTACTGTTAATTTTTCCAAAATCAGCACAATGAATGAACATTTATGTTTGGATTGAAAATTGTTCAAAAATAGTTTCACGTTTGTCTAATTGTTCATTTAAATACACACGTTCCTTTTCATACGCAATGCAATGCATAATAATAATAATAAATAAATAAATAAAAACCAAATGTTACTAATAAAAGAACGAATGCATGAATTATTCTGAAGTATTTACCCGAAACACAATCTGGACACCAGCTTTGCCCTTTGTCATCTTTAGAACCACAAAATAAAACAAATAGAGAATTGGCTTTTGAATTTTCGTCGATAGCCTTTTTGACAGCTTCGTAGCCCTCTACGCTGATTCTTTTCACCATTTTTTTCGGGAATTACAAGAAACAATTGAGATACAAAATGACAGACTCGAAACAGCTTATCACACACAAACCGCACCAGTCACGCGTATTAAATAATATAGTTTTGTTTTTGAATTTGATAAGACTAATAACAGAGTTGAGGTGATGCTTAGCTTATACAAATATTTTTTCACTTAAAAATTAAATTATAAAAATAAATCTAATCCTTTTAAGCTAATAAACAATTCTTAATAATTGGTGGAGATTTTCAATTACAGCCCATATTGAAATCTAGGCCTTATTGAATTGTAAATGAATTAAGTAATTATTGAGAAATGAAATGAGAAACTGTTTTTGGTTAACTATAAATTTTTTACAGGAGGTGTCTTTCTAGATGTCAAAAAAGCTTTCGATCGATTGTGGCACAATGGACTGATCTACAAAATGATCAAACTTCAATTTCCAACTTGGATCACACTTATCATTACAAATTATCTTAAAAATAGAACCTTTCAAGTTCGACTTCATAAGGAATTCTCCAAAATCGGTCGTATTTGTGCTGGTACACCTCAAGGAAGCGTGCTAAGTCCTATTCTCTACAATATCTTTACCTACGACTTTCCTCAGTGCACTAACATTTCCACTTGCCTATTTGCTGACGATTCTGCTGCTCTTGCCCAAGGTGCTTCTATTCTTTATGTCATCAATACTCTTCAAAATTTTCTGAATATACTAGAGGATTGGCTAACTAAATGGTGCATCGCAATTAATGTCTCTAAATCTCAAGCTATCATTTTCCGAAAAGGACACGCCAGACAACCATATCTTAATCTCTCCCTTTTTGATCAACAAATTGAATGGGCAACTAATATTAAATATCTCGGCTTAATTATAGACAATAAACTTACGTTTCGAGCTCATATTCAAAAAATCAAAGAAAAATGTTGGAAAAAATTTTATCTCACTCTACCACTCATTAATAAATTTTCTAAATTAACTTTGTCAAACAAACTTCTTCTCTACAAACAAGTTCTTAGGCCTATCCTTACCTATGCTGCCCCAATCTGGGGTCTAGCTGCACAATCTAACAAGAAATCTGTACAAATTATTCAAAACAAACTTCTTCGTATTATCACTGGTGCACCCTGGTTTGTCCGCAACTCTACAATTCATCAAGATTTAAAAATTGATTCTATTGACAACTATATTACTAAACTTTCTAGAAATTTCTTCAATACCATTGCTACTCACGAAAACCCTCTCATCAAGGCACAAACTATATTTACGCAATTGAATGGAAAATACAAGTATCCTTTCTCTACTTCTAAATGGAATCGAAACCTCAAACCACCATAATTTCCTGCTCACTTATCGCTTTTTAGATATTTTACTTCAACGCATATTTATTGATCATAAATTTCTTGTTACGTTTCCATCACCGATTATTTACATTTTCCTTACTTTTTTTTTTTCTCTCAAATCATACGATTACTATTATCTAGTTATCATGACTTTTCTTTCCTACTGCCTTCACATACCATTGAGTAGATGAACGCTTCGCGTTCAGGCACTCGACATCTTTATTCAACTGTTTTTGGATTAATCTTACACCAAAGATTGAAAACAAGAAACATATATTCTTGGCTGGCAAATTTGAATGAGCTTATGGCTATTCCACTATTTGGATATTTTTACACAGAAAAATCTTTACTCGATTTCTACTGCATAACTCCTGCAGACCTCGCAAAAGAACTGGAAGAGAAAAACAGTTTTTCATTAACAGAACTCGGAATATTCAGAAAAATAAAACGAATTTCATTTTGTAGACACCAGTTTTAGTAAGAATTTTACCAGAGCATGCCAAACTAATATTTACATAACAGAAAATATCATTATTTTTTATATTTACGCAATTGAATGGAAAATACAAGTATCCTTTCTCTACTTCTAAATGGAATCGAGACCTCAAACCACCATAATTTCCTGCTCACTTATCGCTTTTTAGATATTTTACTTCAACGCATATTTACTGATCATAAATTTCTTGTTACGTTTCCATCACCGATGATTTACATTTTCCTTACTTTCTTCTTTTTTTTTTCTCTCAAATCATACGATTACTATTATCTATTTATCAAGACTTTTCTTTCCTACTGCCTTCACATACCATTGAGTAGATGAACGCTTCGCGTTCAGGCACTCGACATCTTTATTCAACAATGATCATTATTTTTTTATAAACCCCTGTCAGTGTCGACATTGTTTCTCTTTTACTCATCCCAGTGATAATTGTAAAAACCCGGTGGCTTGTAAAATCTGCAAAGCCCATCATTATATAGAATTTTAATTTGTGTTAATTAATAAAAATTTAATTTGTATACTTTTATATTTTTCGATATTATCCATTTCTTAGTTATATCTGTTGAAAATAAAAATAAAAATGTACCTGAAGTATTATAGCACACAAAGGAAAGTAATCTCTCAGTCACATCCAGGAGAAAAACGAGATTATCACATAAGAGATACGAAATAAGTACTTTTTAGATTTTGCGCATAAACATACACATCAAACGCTGAACTCCATATATTTGGTTTCACCTCTTCTCCTCCCATCAAACAATGCATCAGATACTGTAGAATATTTTTATTCTAATGTACGAAATATGACGAGCCTAGATTGAACTACAAAGTGCTTTCGGATACAAAGTTCTATCCTTTTCTTTGGATATTCGATATGTCTGAAGATGCTTATTACAATACTTAATTTTCTACGAAAAGTCTCACAACCTCGTAAACAACGAAGAATCCCAACTTTATTTTCAGTTTATTTTCTTTGTTATAATGGTTATTTTTCAAATTTTTGTCTTTTTTCCAATTTTTAAATGTTATGATCTAAGATCAATATTTTCATCTATTCATTTCTTGTGGTTGCTAGAAATACCGTTCTATAATAATTTCTTTCAAAAATATTCTTAAAGGTCAAGAGAATTATCGAATTTGAAAGATCATTAGGGATTTATGAATTTTATGTCGATTATCGTTTGGACTTTGAGCTGAGCGGTCGTGTTTTTTTTCCTCTCCCTCAAATCTGTTTGTTTTCTAATGTTTCTCCTCATTGGTATGTGATTTTTTCCACTCTTATTCTGTCTTAATCTCTTTATTACCTTTCTCTATTTTATTTCTTTGGTTCTATGTTATTATTTTGTTGTATAAAATGAGTAGCTAAATTCTAGAATTCTTTTTTAGAACTTTTAGCTCAATTCTAGAATTCTTTTTTTTTTCTTCTGTATTTTACTGTGTAGGAGCAGAATTGTTCGGGCTTTTTTTTAGCTACGAGCGTTTCTCACTGCCTTTACTCAGTAAAGTGCATATTTATTTTCTGTTTTAGTCAGTAGTTTTTTTAAATATTTGGTTTTGTTTATATTATTCTATTATGGCTGTTGTCGAAGGAGTTTCGCTCGCCTCAAACAGCACAACCATGTCTCTCTCCCCTGCTGACCAATCAACCAGTATGCTTCATTTGATTGACGTTAATACTAACCCGACAGCGTTTAACTTTATTCAAGAAATTGATCAACTTAATATTAGCATTAACAATTTTTCATCATTCATTGAGTGCGAAAACCTCAATGCTCATCTGAACAACATTGAAAATTGCTTAAAAAATTTAACCTCAAATACCTAATTTAGATCTTTTTATACAAATTACGCTTTCTAATATTACCAATAAAAACTTAAGGAAGCAAATGAGTCTCATCTTGCTGAAACTCAATGATTCAAACAACTCGGTAACTACTCCTACTAAAAAGAAAAAACTTAAGGTCACACAAAAGCAAAGAAAAAATTTAGCTAAACGACCTAATACCAGTGATCCCACTGTTATCAAGTTATCTTCCAAATTTACTTGCCTTAACCCCGATGAAAGTCTTGGTCCTAGTGATGCAGACAACATACCTCCTGCTAAAATTGAAGACATTTCAAAAAATGTTGATAAATTACATCTGGACGAAAACAGTATGGACACAGATCTCACTCATGACCATGATATTGCTTCTTCTTGTCCTGCACCCCATACTACTAAATATGTTCCTCCAATTATAATTGACAACATACAAAATTCTACTGAAATTCTTAAGAACTTCAACGAGATTACAAATTCAAAGATTGAAGGACGCCTTTCTGGAGGCAAATTAAAAGTTTTTCCAACCACACCTGATGACTACAGATCCATACGGAAGCAAATTGATCACCTGAAACTTAAAAGTCATACATTTGAATTGCCCCAAGAAAAGCAACTCAAAGTTGTAATTCGCGGGCTGCCTTCAGATCTCCCAATTGATGTCATCATGCAGGAACTCCAAATTCTGAACTTTCATCCTGAATTCATAACTCCACTTCGTAATCGTGCTGGTACTGGCAATCTACCTCTTTACCTAATAGTTCTACCAAAAAATGAACAAAACAAAAGAATTTTCGACCTATCCACCTTATATTACTTTAGGGACAAAGTTGAACCACTCAGAAGGAAATCAGGACCCAGCCAATGCTATAAATGTCAAGAATTCTATCATCATAGCAAATTCTGTACAAGAGACCCTCGATGCCTCAAATGTGCTGGACCTCATGCCACCAAAGAATGCACCAAAAGGCCAGATGAAGCTCCCAAATGCGCCCTTTGCTCTGGAGAGCATACTGCAAATTTCTCGGGTTGTCCTAAAAACCCTGCTAATTTCACTCCTGCTCCTCCCCCGAAGGTCAACGCTTGGACGGAGAGACTTAAAAAACAAGCACAACAAATGAAGCCTGAGAACTCCAACCAATTGTCTCTTCTCGCACATCACAAGGCTTCTCCAACTCTTCCTCCTTCTTCAGATGACTTTCCAACTCTTCCTACCCAGACCTCTCACCATACTACTTCTTCCAATACTCTGCAGGCTTCCACGGAAACGCCTCCAATTCCACTCATTCTGCAACAATTAGTTGGGGTACTTTCAAATCTTTCTGTTTTAATAACTGCTCTTCAAAATCAAACAGTCAATAACATTCAATAGATCGACCAATAATTCTATCTTATGCGTGACTTGGAACTCCAATAGTCTGAAAGGAAAAATTAATGAATTACAAAATTTTATATCTGAAAATAAACCTCATGTAATTGCTCTCCAAGAAACACATCTTCGGCCAGGCGATTCCTTCAAAATTCCAAATTATATCATTTATCGCTCCGATCGTCTTACCCACAGAGGAGGAGGCACGGCTATCTGCATTCATAAAAATATTAATCATCATCAAATTCATTTTACTACAACCAGCTTTGAAAACTCTGCTATCGTTATTAATCTCAAGAATAACCTAAAAATTACTGTTGCTAGCATTTATCGCCCTCCAATTGGTAGATTCCTCACACATGAACTTGATACAATAGCGAACTCCAATCAACAAGTACTTCTACTTGGTGACTTCAATTCCAAGCATCCTGCATGGAATAATGGACGCAGCAACATAAATGGTTCTATTCTCTTCGATTGGACAAATCTTAATGCATTCAATGTTATTGCTCCTAATGATCCCACATATTTCTGCCTTCACAATCCTTGCAATAGTACTCTTGACATTGCACTTCTTAAAAATTTAAACGCTGGACCTGCTTCATCTATCAACGATCTTTCCAGTGATCATAACCCTGTGATAGTTGAAGTCTCTCATAATTCCTTTACGCCCTTCCTCAATAGCATAATCACAACTACCAATTGGAATATTTTTACTAAAATTCTCTCTCAAAGCATTCCTGGTAATCCAGTCATCTCCAATATTCAAGATATTGACAAATTAATTGATAAATTTAACTACGTTGTTACTTCTGCTATCAACCTTGCTAGCAAATCTAAAGAACTCAGTACACCACACCAAAAACTTCCGACTGAAATCACCTCTAAAATTGCGGAAAAAAACAGAATTCGAAAATTATGGCAAGATACCAGGTTTCCTCCGTTCAAGCAAGCCGTCAACAAGCTTCAAAAAGAAATAAAGCAAATGATTCACAAATTAAAAAATGACAGATGGAATGAATTTTTATTAGGCCTAAATCCAGAAGATAATTATCTCTTCAAAATTAACAAACATTTTACCAAAAAATATCCCAAAATTCCTCCACTGGTTGGATCCTCAGGTCTTATATTCTCATCTTTTGATAAAAACTCTTTTGCTGAAAACCTTGAACTCTCCTTTCAAGAAAACACTGAACCTTGCGATTACTCACAAATTGAGCATGTTGAAGATACAGTAACTTCCTTTCTAGCTGATCATCATAATTATCATAACAATATTTTATTTTCTCCGTCTGACATAATTAACTTAATCAAGAATCTCAACATTCGGAAATCTTCTGGACCTGACAACATTCCAAATAAAGCCTTAATGTGTCTCCCCCTTAATGCCATTACTCATCTTGCAAAAATCTACAACAGCTGTACTAAATATCACTACTTCCCTCCTATCTGGAAAAAAGCAAATATCATCATATTCCATAAACCTTGCCAAGATAGGAAATTTCCTCAAAATTATCGACCCATCAGTCTCCTTAGCAGTGTAGGAAAACTTTACGAAAAACTCTTAGTGAAACATATTACTTCTTTTTGCGATAAAAATTCCATAATTTCAGCAGAACAATTTGGATTCCGTCAACATCACTTAACTTTTCATCAACTTCTACGTGTCACCAATATCATCACTGAAGGATATAACTATAAATTTTTTACAGCAGGTGTCTTTCTAGATGTCAAAAAAGCTTTCGATCGATTGTGGCAC
>BPLQ01005848.1:66757-83532 GCA_021605075.1 Caerostris darwini
GGTGCACCCTGGTTTGTCCGCAACTCTACAATTCATCAAGATTTAAAAATTGATTCTATTGACAACTATATTACTAAACTTTCTAGAAATTTCTTCAATACCATTGCTACTCACGAAAACCCTCTCATCAAGGCACAAACTATATTTACGCAATTGAATGGAAAATACAAGTATCCTTTCTCTACTTCTAAATGGAATCGAAACCTCAAACCACCATAATTTCCTGCTCACTTATCGCTTTTTAGATATTTTACTTCAACGCATATTTATTGATCATAAATTTCTTGTTACGTTTCCATCACCGATTATTTACATTTTCCTTACTTTTTTTTTTTCTCTCAAATCATACGATTACTATTATCTAGTTATCATGACTTTTCTTTCCTACTGCCTTCACATACCATTGAGTAGATGAACGCTTCGCGTTCAGGCACTCGACTTATTTATTCAACAAAGTAAAAGGAATTTTATGTTTTAAAGTAGTTGGAATATATTTTTTCGATCAACATCACAATGTCTTGCATGTTACTAGCCTTTGGATAAATTGAGATAAAGCAGGCATAAATCCCAATATTTCAAGTTAAGTCAACTGTTCTTCATGTTTTTGTTGTGTATTGAAATAAGCAATTTGTGAGATTTGAATAAAAGTCTTAAATGAATGTTTAAAGTGGTTTACATACTTTTAAAAATAATTTTTCTGATTTAGTTTTATTCACAAAAGTTCATTATCATACTGGAATAACAATCGTCTTTAATGCAAAATGTCAGAGGTGCAGAATTCAACAGATTTATTCAAAGTACCTTGCTTCGATCTTAAAAATGATGAAGTTGCAACCAAAGAAGAGAATGTGAAATTAAAAACCGACAATATCATTAAGAAAAAAGATACTAAAGCTATAAATGTTCCTTTACCATATAAAGAACCAGAATGGAGTGGTCTCCCACCTTTTAACTACAATTTAGAAATTATAAAAAATGGTACAATCGTGTCAACTTTACCCATAAAAAAATCCCTCATTGTTTTTGGACGGTTAGAATTATGTGATGTGGTTTTTGAACATCCATCAGTATCTAGATACCATGCTGTTATACAGTACTGCAGTGGAGATGACTCTCATCCAAAGGGTTTTTATCTATATGACTTAGGGAGTACTCATGGTACTTTTCTGAATAAATCGAGGATAACTTCAAAAGTATACTACAAGTTGAAAGTTGGATATATGTTAAAATTTGGTGGAAGCACCAGGTTACATATTTTCCAAGGGCCTGATGAAGAAGAAGAAAAAGTTGAAACAAAAGCTGTTGATGATAAATTGAAAGAAGAAGGTTGTAACTGGGGAATGGATGATGATGCAGAGGAAAATGAAGAAGATAGAGGTATTAATCCATTTGCTCTCTCTGTAAATGAAGACCTTGATTTAGATGATCCCAAGAAAACATTGCGATCTTGGTTCGAGAGAGAAGGATTTGAAGTAGAATATAATGTTGAAGAGAAAGCATTTAGAACTTTCTCATGTAGTGTACAGTTACCTGTAGATACTCCTTCTGGGGATTTTTTAAAAGTTGAAACCACTGTAACTGGTAAAAAGAAAGAGGCAATGGTTGCTTGTGCCTTGGAAGCCTGTCGAACACTAGATCACATGGGACTCTTGCGACAGTCCCACCAAGAAAGTCGTCAGAGGAAGAAAAAGAAGTGGGAAGAAAATGATTATTATGATAGTGATGAAGACACTTTTTATGACAGAACTGGTGAAATTGAAAAGAGGAGAGAGATGAGGAAGAGACTGGTTAAAAGAGGTGAAGTAGAGAATTTTCAATCTTTAGAAAACAAATTAAACATTCTTGTTTCTGAAATTGAGGAAATTAATAAAAAGTTAATGCCATACAATATAAAGGGTTTGCAGTGTGTAACAGACAATTCTGAAGATTCACTGGAATCTTATATGTCGAGTTTGTCACAGTCAATGAATGTTTCAATGGATAAATTTGAAAAAAGAAAGCTGAAATTAAGGTTAACAGAAGCTGAAAAGGAAAAGGTGCATTTAGAAAAGATGTTAAATGTAGCTAGACCTGCGAAACTTCCATCAATTGTAAAGCATCCTGGAATTATTGGTAAGCGACTGAAGTCAAAATTACAACTTCCTCTTAAGAAACCTAAGGCTGAATCACAGGTGAATAAGGAAGAAATTGAAATTATAAAAGAAGTAGAAAGTAGCTCTGAAAATGAAACTACCGAGAAGCACCAAAGCGAAGCAGAAGCACAAATAAATCAAATCAAAGAAGCAGATTCCTATGTGGAATCTAAAAGATATGGACTTTTATTAAACGTCAAAAATGAAACTGAAAAAATGGAAGAAAATAAAATTTTGCCAAAAGATACAGTATCGCTTAATAGTGATGTTTCCTCTAGTTTGTCAAACACTGTTGATAAAAATAAAGAATCAAATGATGAAAAAATGGATTTTGAGGTTAGTTCTACAACAGAGAAAAAAAATTATTCAAAAAAGGCAAAGAAAGGAGTTGATGTATATGAAAAAGATAATGATTATTGTACATGGACTCCTCCAGTAAACCAATCGGGAGATGGTATGACACATTTGAATGCCAAATATGGTTATTAAAATGAATTATTTTCAACTAAAAATATCTCTTTGATTTTTCTATATTAAAATTATAATAAGCATTTATATATTAATACTTACTCTTTGGCCATAATGTAAGTGCAACTCTTGAAGAATTGTGCTGAGTTGCAAAGCAGATGGCCAAAAGGAAACAAAGAGACAAAATGCTTACAAATACCAAAAGAAAAAAAAAGAGACAAAAAAAAAATAGTTTGGAAAATTTGTGAATTACTAAAGAATTCCCAAAATAAAAATATGGAATTGTGTTATTGTTATAACTTCTATCAAAGAAGTAGTTTTTATTTTTATATTTACTTAGAAATAAGATTGGGGGCTTTAATTTGTTAAAAAAATTTTTTAAATGATTAACTACATATGTGCCATAGTTTCTTGACTATAATCTGCAATCATAATTCTTAGCATTGAAAAGAAAATAATCTAGTGTAATATGCATTGTGGATGATTTGAACCTGTTCACTTGATTCTTCATTTTTCTTTGTTCCTATAAATTTCCATTTTGTTAAAATTAGCAGCCTGTATTTTTGTATCTGTTGTAGTTTTCTTAAAATTGTACAACATTTCTCTTATTTTTAAGAATGTTTTTGTTCACACAATTATGAAGAAAAACATATATGTTAAAATTGTCAAAAATTGTATTGAATGCATGTACCATAGTATAAACTAAAAAGAATTATTAACTGTGCATATTTAATGAAAATACAGCCATGTGAAATTAAAATAAAAAGAAAGAACCATGTAAGAATATTAATTCTTACATGGTTCTTTCTTTTTAAAGAAAGTATCAGAAAAACTTAATTTTAAATGAAATAAATTTTTTTTTTTTTTTTTTGAAAAAATCTAACAACTTGTAATTCTTATATTTATTACTGAAGGAAATTTTGATTAATAATCAGTGGAAAAATTCCATTTTTTTTTTTTTTTTTTTTTTAAGTGGGGTTAAGGCAGTGTATTTTTAGAGATAAATTTTTGTTTATACATACAGGGATGGAAAAAAATAATTGCTGAAGAAGTGATTGATTGATTCACATCAAGTAATTCTAAAATTTTATGTAAAATGTACATATCATTAATGAATTCAGTGTTGTTTATTCCTTTAAAATTATAAAATGTTTTGTAGATAATAAATAAAATCATTTTTAATTAATAACTTGCCATTTTCTTGTAATATTTAAGTTGTAATTTTTTTAAATGTAATAAAATAATTTTTTTTTCAATTTCAAAATACTTTAATTTAATTACAATATTAGATAAATTTGTAAATTTTCTGATTTTATATAGAGGTATGAGCTGATTCTCTGAATAGTATATACAATAGAAAGATCGACCGAGCCCAAAGGCATACGATGCACTCTGAAAAGTATATATCAAGTAACTCATATTGATCAATTATTGTCTGGCATAAAGCAGGACATTATAATGTTATCTGAATAACATAACCTACATGTAGCTCAATTTGTAATTCTCTTACTATTAATTAAACACACTTTTTGAAATTTTTTACATAACTTTAAACTTTATTGTAATAATGAAAAACAAAATATCAAAACTTATAGTACGTTTAAGTTACAAATAAAAAGGAACGAAGCATTATATTTGCTTCAGAAAAATTAACCAATTAATATAATTAGAACATAAATTTTTCACATTCTTTTGTTTACTCCTTTTATTAATTAGGAAACTAAAAAAAATGCAAGGAGTTTTACATGTTATCTTAAATTTGTTGCATAGGAATTATCTATACTGTACTTTCATATTAATCCTGCTTAAGATTAATTTAATTATTAAGTATAAAAAAATTTTCTAATGAAAAAAAAAAAATTTTTTTTTATTAATTCTTAATTTTAGCACTTTTTTTTAGTAACAATGTCTTTTCTTAGAATTAGTTAAAAGTAAATTAAGTGCATTAATATACCTGTTGTTAAGAACTATAAAATATAAAAGGATGAAGTTTTTATTTACATTTATTGTTAATTTTTTCCTTAGTTTAAATTAAATAGCTAATTAATCTGAATGTTTCTTAGACGTTAAAAATGTATATATCGAATTTTCTTAAAATTCAGCCCATGAATTGTTTTTATAAAAAAAATTAGATGATTATTAACAGATTAAAAATTAACTAATGGGACATTTCAGACTTGGATCTGTAAATTCTGTTTTAGAAAGTGAAAAGGAAACCAGAATTTCTTGAAGGATAAATAATATTTTCCATTACATGTTCATACAGACTTTATATGCTCAGATTTTGTTTGCTAATATAGAATTATTGAAAATTTAATACAGTTACTCTGGGGTTTTTTTCTCTCAACATTTCAAATCAATACAATATTAATGATCAGGGAAATTTTTTAATACAACAAACTGTAAATTAAAAATATCTTCGTAAGGATATTTAAGTTCTTTTCGTATTTGAGGTAAATGTTATGAAGTTTTTGTATATGTTTTTCATTATGTAATAAAACTGGGGATAGAGGCTTTTATTATTGAAGCTTTTATTTTTTTTTCAATAATAAAATTAATTTTCAGCATTTTTTACTACATACCATATTCAAAAATTTATAATAAATCTAATTTTAAATGTAACTAAGTATCCACCAACATAATTATGTAATATGGTTTAGTATATGTAATAAAAATTTTTTAATGTTTAAAAGTTATTGGTAATCAAAGAGATTTTTATGTACTTTGTAATGGCGAATATCATTTTTATTGACAAATGAAGTTTCATCATTATCATAACTATATAATTACTATATATATTTATATTTTTACAATATCATTTCATATTATGTGCATTCATCTCTCATTTCAATATATAGTGAAATATCGTTTAGTTTAATAATCACTATAAGCTTTCATGTTAATATTTTTTAATGCTAATTTTTTTAGATCAAGATTTTGCAATGTATATTATGTATACAGATTTTTTTTGTGTGTGTGTGTATACACCTATATTACATATTATCTTAATTACTGCATTGAAAGACATTAGTATTTTATAAAGAGAAAAACGATGTGACATTTTATAATAAATAAAATAAAGGAAATAGCATGATTGGGACACATAATCTATTTTTTCATCTAATAATAATTTTTTTTAAGATAATGTAGTTTAACCTTCAAGTGCAGCAGAGGTCCAGCATATTTAAATAACTCTTTTTACATTATATGTTTTATAATATTCATAATTTAATTTCTTAAAATTGTAATTATTTTCTATTATTAACATTTTAAAATTATTCAGCAACACACGATTATTTTCAAACAATTTAAGCATTATTCTTTTAGTAAAAAAAAAAAAGAAGTTTGGTGCCAATTTTAATAAAAAAATTTGATTTTTTTTTCTTCTATATAGTGCTAATTGACTTTGGCATCAAGTGGAAGACAGTTTGGTTGTGTTAACATTTCAGTTAAAAACGCTATTCATTGTTTGGGCGAAGGTTGGTGTCAAAAATATTGCCAAGTCCTACGATTAAATTGGCACACAAATTAATTCTCGGTCAACTGGCACCTTATATCAAAGATTCACCAAATGTTAGGACTATTCTTAAAACACAATTTAATAAAAAATTTCTTAATCCTCCAATTTTTTCCATTCTATGTTTCTTTCCTTTTTAAAATAATATCTATGATAATCGATCAAGTAGTGTTATCATTTAATTAATTTCATACCAATAATAGAATAAAAAAGCATAATTGTTATGACAAGATAAATATGGGCATTTTTAATTATTATAACTCTGACTATTTAAACAATGATTGTTAAGTAATCTCTTGACAGGCAGACTACAACTGACTGCCATAAATCAGTGATTTATATCCAGGGTAATAAAATAGTAAATAAATCACGAAATAGATTATTTCTCAAGACCAATTATTGTTATTCAATCAGAATTTGTCATTTTCTAGTCATATGAAGAAAAAAAAAGTGTCAACGAAATTAAAGAACATTTTCGTTAGCGAAACCCCACCAAAATGTGATGATGCAAACCAAACATAACTTTACACTATGATTGAGAATTATTTGGCGGCGATTTTACATTCGAAAGGAAGAAGGGTTACATTAATGAAGAATAGAAATTAAATTGTTATTTCTTGTTAATGGAAATAAATTGTTATTTCTTGAAATTGGGTGGTAAATTTTGTATGAAAATTATTTGTAAATATGTAAATTAATATCTAGCTTTAGTTTTTATAGTAATTAGTTGCATATTATTTTTGATTTGCTTGATTAATTATGTAAGTTGTGATCTTGTTCTATAAAATTATACTAAATATACACTATGCAAAGCAAAAATGATAGGCAACGAATTACTATAAAACCTTTTTGGCGATTTTGCCTGAGTATTTGCAATGTTTGCGATTAATATGAAAAAAAACGTATGAAGAAAGCTTCATCTACCCATTTCTCTGGTGCTCGGTACCCCAGGTTTCAGGTTCGAGTCCTGGCGGTGCCATGGGTGTTTGTAGTGGTTCGGAATCCACTTTAAACTGTAGGTCCCGGTTTATCTCTCGTGTGCAGAAGATGACTGTAGAGCGACAAATCAAACCAATCATCTATCCATTTATAAATATATAACGATGGTCCATGTTAAATTAGAAATATTTATTTACATGCACGTACCGCATTTTAAAAATTGGGATTTTGTCATTAAGGAACATGCAATACCATAAATTTATAAGAAAAAAAAAAGTTGGTATTGCATGTTCAATTTAAATTTTTAAAAATTTATTTGATTATTTAAATAAACATACATTTTGCTATGATTTTTTAAAACTTATGATACTTCAACATTTATCACAACTAAATTTCAAATATGTTATTGTTGAATAAACCGATTTTAAAGAATTCAAACTAATATACAGTACAATTACATTTACTGTTCATCGTAAAGAAATAAAGTTGATCTTTTTATTCATTGTATCAAACAAACAAATTTAATTTTTAAGCATTTAATACTACAATTTTCTCCAAATCCTATTATTTGATTCCAACTATTAATATTAAAAACAGGAAATGCAAAACCCGTGAAGAAAGTTTGGTGGCAAATTTGCAAATTCAACTCAATTTACTTCATGATGTGATTGCACATTTTGCTCCATCAATATAAAAACATAATTTTTTTAATGGTGAAGAAATGTTTCTTCTGTCGATGCAAGTAAAGTAAGTTGGATTCGATCAATCATTACCTCTTCCCATATGTAACAATATGACAAATCATAATCATAGGATCTCTTGATAACTTAATTGTTCATTCAGTTTACTTCGCAATTAACTTATCTGTCTTACATAAAATAAACTTCTGCTGATGAACATATATGACACAGTTTTAAAAAATTATGTTTTCAACTTTAAAAAAAAAGCTTGATTTAAACCAAGAAAAAACACTTTATTTTACATATATTTAATCTACACATTTCTTATTTATAAAAAACAACTTAAATTGTGAAAAATCAATGTATTTCACATGACTTCAACGTTCCCTAATGAAGAATATTTACAAAATAGCTTTTTATTATTATTTTTTTAATTTAACATTGAAGAGATGTAATAGAAATAATTATATACAACAAAAATATAACAATGAAACTTTTTTTTTCTCCCTGATAAACACATTAAAAAAAAAAAAAAGAAGTTTAATAATGTGTTTTCTTAAAATAAGATGTCAATATTTACTAAACTTGTTTGCTTTAAAAAATATATGATAATTTTTTTTATAATGAATAAGTTTCTGGTTTTATATAAACGCTTAAAAAATATCTAATTGTCATATTTAAAAAAAAAAAAATCTTTTAGTTGGAAAAAAAATACATTACAAATAACTCTGAGTTTATGATGTGCATCATTATTGCATTATAATTCGAATGTTTCTTAATTTTTTCCTTCCATAACATGGAAACTTATATATATATATTATAGTTTCTATACTTTGTTTATTAAAAATTCAATAAATATTGAGAATGAATTTATATAAGGGATAGGGTTTACACATTTTCAATTAGAAGGTGAAAAAACCAGAAATGAAAATGACAACCTTATTGACAACTCATTTCTTAGATGATTCTAATGGAAAAAAAATGTGTTGAAACAGTAAAATAAAAGGGAGAAAAAAAAAGGAAAAACAAGATTTTATAATTTATTAAACATATATATATATAAATATAAATGCAAAATTAGTAGAACATAAGTTAGTTAATTTCAATATTTCACTATAATTTCAAAAATTTTAGTTATGCCAATTTTTATCTCAGCTTTATTTCAATTGTCATACATCAATAACATAAATCCCAATGAATTTCATAAAATCATCATATAGGTTTCCCTGAAATCACAGAACAGGGGCCTTTGGTGTCAAAAATTCTTTTCGCCAAAGTCTGCAAAGTAATGGACCGAGATTGTAAGTGAAATGAATAGCAAATAGTACACGAGTTACCACATTTGGCAACTTATTGCTCAGTTGGCATCACAAAAACGTCGCCAAACCCCAACAGCTCCTATTTTGAGATTTGGCAAGGTTTAAAAAAAAAAAAAAACACCCCCACTATAATTGCAGTTTAGAAACTTTAGTACAAGTATTGATATATAATATAAAAAACTTGCATCACTAGTTTATTTTAAAAAATGATAACATAGCTGTGTAATCATTGAAGCTTTATTTATTTAAACACTTTTATAGTTTGGGAAATTGTTAGAATTGAAGAATAAAACAGAATTAAAGAATATTAATTTAATTTTAAACCATTGATCCAATACTATAAATGAAGTTATTTCATAACACCGAAACAAAAAGTTAATTTCCAAATGATAAGTTAATTTTATATTTAAAAAATTAATTTGTATGTATTTTAAGAGCATTGCTTTATAAATAAACTTTATTTAAGAAACAACCAATACCTCAGTGGTATTTGAAGCTTTTGTACAGCTATATTTGCATTTCAGAAACTGAAAATTTATTAGTTTACAGTAATTTTATTTGCTGTGAACCACATGCGAAAAACAAGTTTTGGAGATTCGAGCATCTGAAGTAAATGGAAAAACAATCAAAATTGAATTTGAAGAAACTTTAAATTAGAAATAACAGAAAAATACAAGTTATTTTTTTTATTATTTCTACTTAAATATTTCCAAACAAAAAGGCAGAATTATGCTGTTTTATAAATTACAAATAAAACAAGAAATGTTAACAATAAAGTAATTTTTTTTTTTTTTTTTTTTGCTGTTGAGAGAGCATTAAGAAATAAGTTTTAAAATATTTAGTAGAACTTTACTTAAGAGGGAAAATGTAGAGAAATCAGTAGAAATATGTTTAAATATACTGTATTATTTTTAAATGAAAATAATAGATGACTTAAAACAAGGTGCAGACTAATAATAATGACTTGCAAAAATTGAAATTCTACATTTTATTTTCTATGATTAATTTTAAACAGTAACAGGTGAAATAAATGATTTAATGAATTTTTGTTTTCAAACACATCATTATATCCCTGAAGAAATGTGCGAGAATAAAAAAAAAAATTAAAAAAAATTCAGGTACCATTTTAACTCATCTCACTGGCTTTTCTTTAATTGATTAAGAATCTCAGACAGCTCTTTCTTAGAATCATGCTTAAGAACAGTTAAATCATTTTTAACTATAAAAATGCCATCTTTAGGAACTGACTTGATGTTGCTTACCATGTCAGGATTTTGAAACAGTTCGTTAATATCTACTCCAATAGTTGCTAGTACTTTTGACATGCAACAAAATGCAGAGTGAATCAAGTTTATATAAGCATCATTTTCAATATTACTTTGTGTAGTATCAGAATTATCAATCAATTCAGCTGTTATTTCAGAAGCTACTTTTGCTTGTTCTGAAATAAGATCATTTTCAAGAATTTTATTAGAACTCAAACTATTAAAAGTAACTGGCATTTCTTCATGAACTCTGTTTTTATCACAAGTTTCAGCAATCAAGTTGTGAGAATTGATAGAAGATGAAGTATTTTTTTTCTTTAAGGATTTCTTAGGTGGACTCTTTTTACTGTGTTTTGTGGTTTTAATAGCTTTCTTTGGAATATTATTACAAAATGACTTTGAATATTTACTTAAATCATCCTTTTTACTTGAATGATTTTGTGTTCCCTGAATAATAATTGTGTTATCAAACAAATCATTCGGTTTATCATCCAAATCAACAGTCATAGGCCATTCAGTATCATCAATGATACTTTCAACATTTATAATTTGTATGCTTTTATTTTTTGTTTCAGATTTTAAAGATAGGGCACTTTTCTCATTTGTATTATGTTTAGCTGTATGAGCTACAGAATTTTTTACAGCAGATTTTTTCATCTTGGTATTTTTGGAAGATTTCTTTTTTGATTCACAATTGGATTTCAGTTGTAATGATTTGCTAGAAGTTTTCAATTCTGACTGAAGTTTATTTGCTTGATCAAAACAAGAATTTACATTTAAAATCTTTGATTGATCTTCACTAGACTCACTATTATGCTTAGAAAAAGTATGTGATTTTTGTGAAATTTCCTCTTTTGCAGAATGTTTTATTTCGACATTAGAATTTTCAGAAACACTCGATGAATTTGATTCAATTGCAGTTTTCAATTTTTTTCTAGGCTTTTCCGTCAAATGCGGTGGAGTTCGCTTTTTTGAGGAATTAGACGATTTAGATTTGTTAATTAATTTTGAACATTTGTTAGTTTGTAAAGGATTGTTTATATCAGATGATTCCTCAAGTTCCATGCCACAATCTTGTTTTTGCAAAGTTGATAATACCAAACTTTCTTTAGAGCTAAAATGTTTAGGTAAGCTGTCATCACGAAGTTGACCAATGGTTTCAACACAAGAATCAGAGTCTAGAGAAATTGAATTGTCTTCTACAGTATAGAATGAATTGCAAAAGTCATGATTTTGATCAGATGTAAGTATTTCGTTTTTATGTTTATCTTGCAGTTTATTTCTTTTAATTTTTTTCTTGCTTGCCTTTTTATTCATTCTTAATGAATCTATAACTAATTCAGACGTTTGTATTTCATCTCTATGATTTATTTCTGTAGGAGAATGATCATTTCCAGAATTAGTCTTTAGTTTTTTCTTTTCAAAAGAATTATCCATTCTTTCAAGAGACTTATTTTTACAGGAATTAGTTTTTTTCTTGTGACTTTTTTCTGAAGCAAGTAAAGAATTTCTATTATGTGACATTTCATTTTTTTCAACACATTTTATTGATGAAGTTTTTATAACTTCGGTATTGATATTTTGGAAAGTTTGCTCCATGTCAGAAGATGAACTTTCATTTGTTTTAAGTAATATTTTGTTTATGTTACTTCTTTTTCTTGACATTTGTTTTGGTGTTGTATTTGTTGTTTTTCTTGTAACTGCATTTTGTACATTAGAACTTTTTTTAACTTCTTTCAAGTGGCAATGGATACTCTCATTAACTTTTGAATTAATTTCCATTAAATCTACAATTTTCTCCTTCATATTAAGAAATTCTGGATGTTTTTCAATAGATAAATTAGTTTTTGATTTATTTTTCTTCTTTTGCTTTTCTTTCAATGTGGTAGCATGAATTAAAGAAATTTCTTTTTCATTAGTAATATTTAGAATGGTACTCGTTGGTATTTTTTTCAAATGTTCTTCTACACATTTTGAGGCATTTGTACTTTTAAAATCCAATTGTGAAACTGAATTCTTTTTGACAAGTGCAACATCACTCTCTTCACCATAACCATTAATACTAGTAATTGTTGTATTTACATCTTTTAAGGAACTTTTTAATTTTTTCTGTTCAGTATCCATTAAGTTTTTATTAATGATTTGTTGTTTTTCAAATGATAAATTATTAGATATATCTTGCTCAATTATCGCAGATATATCGCTATATTTTAAATTTGTTGTATTATCTGCCACCTTTCCATCATTACTTAAACTGGTTTTGCTTTGAGGATCAATAGTTTTAAAATTTTCTGTAGAAAATTTCACACTTTTTATAACAGAAGATTTATCATTTTCAAGAGCACTTTTATCTTTAGGTCTTAATTTGGATACAATTGGGATAAGAGAAGTTTTATATAAATCTTTACACATTATTATATTATCTAATTCTTTTCCATTAGGGGAAGCATTTTTTCTAATTCTTAAATTATAGGAACGCTTTGGTGATTCTATTTGTATGTTAGAATCCTCTAGTTTTTTTTGTTCAGGTTTTTCAGAAATATAAACATCACATTCTAAGTGACACTTGACATTTTCCGCACACTGTTTTTTCCTTTCCTTTTGTTTTGGAGAGTTTGAGTCTTCCAATGAACAAAAATCCCTTTTTTCTGGCGATTGGATTTGTTTAATAGAAGAAATTTTCTTTTGCTCTTCTACTAAAGTATGTAGTTCAGGATTTTTCTCAATAGTCATTCCTCCAATAGAAATAACACTTGCCTTAGATGTTGTGCTATCAGTCGTTAAAGCAGAAGAAATACTTTTTGTTACATTTTTATCTAGTTTATAAATTTCAGGATAAACATTTCGTTCAATCCGAACCATTAAATGTTTTTTATTAATTTCGTCATATAAATTTTCTTCCTCGGTACACTTTTTACTTAATATTGGAGTTCTTGACGAATCACTATTTTGTGAACTGGATGGAACTTCGTCTGGAAGTTTCGAATTAATATTTTTTGTTGATGGTGGCACTTTGTTCTTCACGATCCAACTATCTAAAGTTTTTTGTTTCGATGAGGATTTATCAGGTGTAACTTTCAATAAATTTAATGAGTCCTCAGAATCATTGTTTGATTCCGCAGAAGTATTGGATTGTTCATCGCAACTCTTTTTTTGTAAAAGTAATAGAAACAATTCTTCATAACATTGTTGTTGCTCAGCTGCAGATAATTGCAAGATGCCTGGTAATTTGGATTTTAAAAAATCCATATTTTTATATAGGATGGGAGATTTATATAAACTGCAATAATGCAAAATATTCAACTTTCATTTTGAATCGTTTCTCATTTGGCAGGAAAACATAACAATTGTATTTCATTTCAGTTGATTTGACTTCACAGGTTGATTTAAGTTTTTGCTTTATCTCAATTTATCCAAATATTATGCAATTAAAAGAGACAGTGTTATGATGAACAATAAATTATAATCAAACAAATCAAAAGCCTAAAATTCGTTAATTCAATATAGTCTATCATATTTGAAAGATATGTTGAGAGGATTTCTATCGTTGAGGTTTGGGCTCATTTAGCGTTTGCTTACTAACTCATGCGAACCAAATGTTGTTATCTGAATATCCTAGAGCAGGGGTCGGCAACCTGTGCTCGCGAGCCACATGTGGCTCTTTGGATGTGAAGCTGCGGCTCTTTGGATCCATTAGCAAATATTATTTATTTTATAAAAAAAAAGCATTTAAAAATCGTTCTGAATCGATTAACGAGGATTAGGCACCGATTCTATCTCTCAGCCACTTGTACTCGCTTTTCACCGCACTCAAAGAAACAAAGTTCTATGATTCTGTTTCTCATTCCAATAACCAGGTCCTCAAAGATCTTCAAAATTTTGATTATGATATTTCTCTTCCCAGCAGCCGCAAACTCCCACGATACGTACTTAATATTAATAAACAATGCGCTTGCTATTAGTTTCTTCCCAGACAACCGATGGTTGCTTTCCCCCTCGGCGCCGCTTTTCAAGATCAAAGGTTATTTTCGCCTTGGTTCTGGTGGACTAAAACGATGGTTTTGGTTTCGTACTCGATTCTCTCTCTCTCTCGCACCTCGCGTGATTTTTATTTTTGTGCTTTTATTTAGTTACTCCGACTGTGCTCGAATAATCGCAAAATTTGTAATCTGCTGTTTTGGATACCTAAATAATAATTTTAAAGATCCTTTATTACAGCTTTACCGCAAGCATGGCATCTACAAAAAAAAAGAGAAGAACTGAAGATAGACATCGAGAATTCAATCGGGATTGGACGGAGTCGTTCGCTTTCATATGCAACTCAGATGGCCTTCCGACTTGTCTCATTTGCCACGAAAAACTCGCACACAATAAGAAATCAAATTTAGAGAGACAACTTCACTAAAAAACATACTCAGTTTGCTAGTAAATATCCAGCCGGCGAAGAACGAAAAAAAGCTGTCGACGAGCTCCAAAAACAAAAACAGCAATCAAGTTCCATGTTAAGTAACTGGGCGCAATTTACAAGTAATGTTAATCTAGCAAGCTTCGCGGTATCAATAGAAATTGCAAAAAAAGGCAAACCATTCACAGATGGTGAGTATGTCAAAGATTGCTTCATACGTGCATCTGAAGAACTGTTTCGTGATTTCAAAAACCAACCAGAAATCTTGAAAAAAATCAAAGATTTGCCATTATCCGCTAAAACAGTACAAGATAGAATAGCTAAAATGTCTTCAAATGTAACATATTTGCAGGTGGAAGATATTCAACTTTCTTCTGTCATATCACTTGCTATAGATGAGTCTTGCGACATAAAAGACAC
This sequence comes from Caerostris darwini, assembly GCA_021605075.1. Taxonomy (NCBI): domain Eukaryota; kingdom Metazoa; phylum Arthropoda; class Arachnida; order Araneae; family Araneidae; genus Caerostris; species Caerostris darwini. The sequence goes on from BPLQ01005848.1 coordinate 81,903, forward strand.
GGCACAAGTTGCCCTTTTTGTCAGGTATATGTCTTCCCAAGGTCCAAAAGAAGAACTTCTAGGATTGCTACCGCTCTCGGGACAAACTAGAGGGGAAGATATAGCGAATGCTGTGCAAAAATGCCTTGAAGACAATAAGATCGATTTAAATAAAATCGTTTCAATAGCAACTGATGGAGCCAGAAGTATGACAGGAAAAAATAAAGGGGCAATAACGATTCTTCAGAGCAAAATAAACCACGAAATTCTTACGTTTCACTGCATAATACACCAAGAAGCGCTTTGTGCCCAAACATTTCCTGCCGAAATAGTTGAGGTCATGAATTTGGTAATCAAGATTGTTAACAGCATCTTGTCAAAAGCACTCTACCATCGTCAGTTTAAAGAATTCTTAAACGAAATGGAGACTCAGTATTCCGACCTCCTACTTCACAATAAAGTGCGATGGCTTTCCAAAGGTAAGGTGTTGAAACGTTTTGCTTTGTGCTTGAATGAAATAAATACATTCCTAAATGAAAAAGGCATTAATCACCCTGAATTAGAGAACGACAAATGGTTGCAAAAATTTTACTTTATGGTGGATATCACAGCGAAATTAAATGAGCTGAATCTAAAACTGCAAGGAAAGGGAAACCCAGCCTATGTTTTGGTAGAAGAATTGGTTTGTTTTGAAGAAAAATTAATTCTTTTTGCAGAAGATATTCAGAGCGGTAAATTACTTCATTTTCAATTTCTGAAGCAATATCGTGATAAAACTAGTGCAACTGTTGACAGGAGGTATTTCAGGTCAGTTATAAAAAAAATTAAAGATGAATTTGCTGACAGATTTGAGCAATTCAAAACCAACAAAACCACTCTAGCATTCATAGTAAATCCTCTCAACACAAATAGTAACGAAATCCACATTGAGCCATTTGGAATTGATACTGGATCTCTAGAAATGCAATTGATCGATTTAAAAAGTAAAGCTTTGTGGAGTGGAAAATTTACGGAGTTGAAAAGCAAGTTGGAAGAGTTGGAGGTCCAGAAATGTATGTACTTAACGCAACAAAAGTGGACAACTTTAAAAGAAATGCCGCGAGTTGAGGCACTTATATTCGACGCATGGAATAGTCTTCCAGATTGCTACAGTGAGGTGAAGAAGTTGGCATTTGGAGTACTGACTATCTTTGGATCGACATATTCGTGCGAACAAGCGTTCTCTTGCATGAATATAATTAAAAGTAAAGTAAGAAGCCAACTAACAAATGAAAATTTAGAGTCGTGTTTAAAACTTAAAGCAACAAGTTATGAGCCAAATTTATCCAAACTTTCTAAAACCATGCAAAGCCAATGCTCCCATTGAATATGTTTGCTCAAATGTATGTTATTGTTTTTTTTATTTTAAATACAAATTACATTGTTTAATAAAGTTTAAATTTTCTACTTGAATAACCATGCAAAGCCATCGCTCCCATTGAATTTGTTTGTTCCATTGTTTGTTAAATTACAAGTTACAGTTAGTGTTGTAAGTAAATGTTTGTTTTAATTTTTTACTTAAATAATAAGTTTTTTACTTAAATAATAAGTTATAATAAGTTATCTAATAATGAATAAATAGAATGATATAATGAATAAATAGATATTTTTT
>BPLQ01005848.1:90970-101946 GCA_021605075.1 Caerostris darwini
TATGTGTGTGTGTGTATATGTGTGTGTATGTATGTATATGTGTGTATATGTGTGTGTGTGTGTATGTATGTGTGTGTGTATATATGTGTGTGTGTGTATGTATGTATATATGTGTGTGTGTATGTATATATGTGTGTGTGTATGTATATATGTGTGTGTGTATGTATGTATATATGTGTGTGTGTATGTATGTATATATGTGTGTGTGTGTGTATATATGTATGTGTGTGTGGTTTCTTAACTGCTGCTGGAGAGTATGAAGAATCATTCTTTCACTTACTGCGGAGTCCCGTTTGGGAAGTTGAGCTGAGTAGACGTGTTTTTTCCCTGTAACGTCGTTTCACTGGCTTCGCCCGCTAATGTCTAGTTTTATTTGTTTTGCCTTGCACTTTCTTTTCGTTTCTAATACCTGAGTGCATTGTTGTACTGCAGATGATTGGTTGTGGGAATGATCATGGATGATCACACCTATATGAGAGAGAAGGAAGACACGATAGAAGTCACAGCGGAGGGTAGTTTGAGCCCTTTTCAGGACCAGCTACCGCCGGAGTCTCCCAAGCGCAGTGGCAGACCTGTTCAATCACCCGTTGAGGCGTGCACGATGCTGCAAAACATTCAAAATGAACTTTCAAATGATCAAGAAGAACTGGCCTCATACCAGATATGTGTCAACCTAAAGTCTTCTTCTGAAACACCAGGAATGTCTGAAATCCTGAGAAATGCTATGGATTTGGTTGAAAGCAAAATCGCATGCCATCTCCACAAGGTAAGACTTCTTGGATCTTGCCCTATTCAAACCTGTATTATTCACTATCCTCCTTCAACTTAACATAAAAATTTTAAACCGAATTCTCTTCCTAAACAAAATCCTCTGAAGCGCGCGACTGCCGAAGATAGCGATTTTCAACTTCCCCCCAAACGCAACGCTGTTAAAGCCCCTACTTTTTCTCTCCCAATACTATTTCTACGTCTAATAAATTCATGAACCTTGATAAATTAACTGAACCCGACCCTCCTCTGCCGCAGGCTCCAAAAACCCCGCCCATCATGGTCCGCCGAGCGGAAAATATCAAAGAACAACTAAAACCCATCAAGGACTCATTCAAAGATATTAAAATCACTCTCTCCGGAGAACTTTTCAAAATTTTTGCCAAAGACTCAGACGAACACCGCAACGTCACTAAATGCCTACAAAATAACAAAATGGACTTTTATCTAATTACGCCCCGTAATGAAAGGCCAATTAAAGCCGTTATCAAAGGTCTTCCTCGAAATACGCCTGCAGAGGAAATTGAGCAAGAACTGTCGGACCTCAATTTCAAAAATTCTAAAGTTACTCAACTTACCAATCTCAAAACCAAAACTCCAATCGCCATGAATGATGGCAAATAGTTCTTCCTCGTACAAAAGAAAATGAAAAGATTTTTTATCTCACCATTCTCTCCTATCTCACCGTAAAAATAGAAAAATTTAATAGACGACCTGGCACCACCCAATGTTATTCCTGTAACCGTTTTCATCACAGTTCTGCAAATTGCTATAGCACCCCCCGATGCTTGAAATGTGGAGAAGCCCACAATACAAAGCAATGTACTATAACCGAAAAAATTGAAAACTCCACTTGCATTAACTGCGGCCAGACGGGTCATCTCGCTGCTTGGCGCAGATGCCCAAAATTCCCTAAACCAAGATTTCCTCCTCAAAATCCTGCTAACCCCCGCAATTTCACCCCCTATCGCCCAGTCACCAATAACTTCTCTTACGCCAATATCGCTACCAGCAACGTCACCCCTCAAATCCTCCAAATTCAAACTGATGCTACTAATAATACGGAAATTTTTCAATTACTCTTTATTTTGAAAGAATTTGCAAAACTCTTCGCTAGCGACGGAATTAAATCAATGTTCCTTAACATGCAAGCTGCTCAAACTAAAGAAGGCAAATTATTTACTATATTGCATGGATTTTCCGCTTTATACAATAATAAATCAAATTAATGTCTGATCCCTTCACTGGACTTAAAATCTGCTACTGGAATGCCAACGGCATCTATTCTAAATTGACTGATTTTAAAAACTTTGTTCATAATAATAATCCAGATGTTATTCTGCTTCAAGAAACTATGCTTAAACCCACCCAAACTATCTTCATTCCAAATTATAACTTCTTTCGTAATGACGGTCCACAAAACCCTGTCTCAGGTGGCACTGCAATACTCATCAAAAACAATATTTCTCATCACGAAGTTCCCACGCCCCCCCTCAAAAGCATCAAAACAACTCTCATCTCTGTCCACTTCGCTAACATCCCCCCTACCACCATTGCTTCTATTTATGTTCCCTTTCGCATCACTTTCATTTTTTTATATCGTTTATATTTATACATTTTTTTATATTTCATTTTTAGTGTTATATGTTATTTCTTCACAATGTGCGTTTAGAATCACTATTGTCATATTATCTACATTTACATGTCAAAATAATAGTAAACACAAAAGTAACAACTCATAATCTTTCAATTTTTCACTGTATAAAAAATGTCTATAATGGGTCTAAATCTAATATGGGGATATATAATTTCATATGCGGTCCGCAGAGTTAGGATGCATTTCCAAAGTGGCGCGCAAGATCATTTAGGTTGGCCACACCAGATTTAGATCAACACCTAACCTGATGAAAAACCTTTATTGTACACACACAAAATATAAAAATCGTCTAAAAAACGATACCCATTAATCAGCCGATTTTCTTCGATGAGCAGAGGAAGCAAAATTTCAATGTATGCAATTGCTCTTCGACCTATTAGTACATACGCATACCCGGTCGTGGAATACGTCGCAAAATTCAAATTATTACGTGACATCGAATCGCTAACGTTTAATAGCTTATGAGAAATATACAATGCCATCAAACTTCCTCCGATTATAGAATTTTACAGGTGGACTGAAAAGTTCTTACGCTGACACATTAGATGGCGCTACTAGTATTAAATTCATATGATTTTTAGTTAGCCCTAACCTTCAAACGACACGTGTATAAATTTGATAGCTGTTGCATTATTAGTATGTGAGTTATAGCATTTTTAATGTTCATCACGTGCAGTCCTCTCGGCTGACTGGCGATTGGACTCCGGTGTGAAATGATGGAGCCATGTTTCATCCATTGTCACATATTCAAATTCGTAAAAATTCGGGTTTATTAAGATTGAACAGCTCCAAACACTGCTTAGAATCATCAATTCGTTGTTGTTTTAGGTCGATTGTGAGCTCTGCGCGGCACCCACTTTGAACAGAGCTTTCGCATTTCCAAATATTCATTCACGATATGCCCAACACGTTCCTTTGATATCTTTAGGGTCTCAGCTATATCAATCAATTTCACTTTACGGTTATCAGAAATAATTTTTTTTATGTTTTCGACGGTAACAACCTCTTTGGGGCGTCCACTGCGTGCATCGTCCTCGGTGTTCATTTCGCCTCGTTTAAATTTAGCAAACCACTTCTCTACGGTTGATTTTTCAGGTGTAAAAGTCCGAATAATGTTTATTAAGCCAACCCAGGCTTCAATAGTATTTTTTTCCGCCAAAAAGCAATGCTTTATTAACACACGAAATTTCCTTTTTATCCATTTTTTCAAACCAACAAAAGTTGCTTCACTAAAAATGCTATAACTCACATACTAATAATTCAACAGCAGTTCAAATTTATACACGTGTCTTTTGAAGGTTAGGGCTAACTAAAAATCATATGGATTTAATACTCGTAGCGCCATCTATGTGTCAGTCTACGAACGTTTCAACCCACCTGTTATGACTCATGTTAGATTTCAGCATGGTCACAAAATGCCACAATATCAGGTTTCAATGAAGTGGATTTAGAATGAACAACATTTAGCATTGTCAACCCAACTGTTATTTAGAAATTTCAACCAAATGTTTCAGTAGACTTAGATCACAAGAATTCTACAATCTAAGAAATCGTCTTTTATAAATCGCATAATAGAAAAGTCAGTTTCATCGCAAGTCGCATCGCAGCATCAGTCATAGTCGCAAGTTTCTTTTATAGCATTTTCTCTTTGCAATTTTTTTTTTTTCTTTTTTTTGTAAAGTTTAATTAAATTTTGGGCATAATCCTGGGCATTTTTTGTTTAATGTTCATACAGGGAATGCAAACAGTTCGGAACTCCACGAAGAATCAACTATCGATTTGGTGGGTAATACAGATGTGTAGATACATTACTCAGACTACTGAGGTTCTGTTATTGTTACGAGCAGTAAGATCTTGAAGTAAAATGCGGTCAAACATTAATATATCTGGGTTAATTTGGCTAACGAGTCTTCAAGCATGTTTTCTTAAAATTTCGACTTGAATTAGAGCAGGAATGGGCCAACTACGGCCCCCCGGAAAGTTCTATTCGGCCCGCGGATAGAAATTTAATTTGCCAGTCCGAGGCAAATTAAAAGAAATATATAGTATTTTATATCCATCTCCTTTTCTACTTTGATTAAATATATTTTTTTTTTCTTACTTCTTTTAAAAGAACAGATGATCTTTTTACTATCTCTATTTTTGTTCTACAAAACATAAATCGACGGAAATAGCAAGAACAGACAGCTTTCAATCGGTAAAGTGTTAAAAGCGGAAGTTCTTTGTTAGTTATTGAAGCCAACAAGCGTCATCTCTTTCTCGGGGAGCAGACATATGGGAATCCAATGCACACTCAAGAGCCAAAACATTATGACCACCCCTATATTTTGAAATGAACTCGCCTGGATGACGTGGAAGGCACGTGATCAGGTGGAAGTGGTTTTGTAACTGCTGCTGGAGAGTATGAAGAATCATTCTTTCACTTACTTCAGTGTGTGATGGTAAAGGCTGCGGATCTAAGCGACTTTAATAGAGGGCAGATTGTAATGGCTCGAAGGCTCGGAACAAGTACTTCCGAAACTGCACGACTCGTGGGTTGTTCGCGATCTACAGTTGTTAGTACTTATGCAAAGTGGATGAAGGACGGTGAAACCAGCAGTAGACGACATTGTGTTGGACGTCCACACGCTATCAAAGAAAAACGTCGTCGGAGACTGTCTCGCATGGGGAAGCAAAACCGGAGCCAGACAGTGGCCCAATACAATGAAGGGCCAAGTAGAATAGTATCGGAGCACACTGTTCAGCGGACACTGTTGGATATGGAGCTACGCAGCAAACGTCCCACTCGTGTGCCTTTGCTGACCAAGCGTCATCGCCAACTGCGCCTGCGCTGGGCCCGGGAACATCGTGACTGGTCCATGGATCAGTGGGAGAGAGTTGCCTGGTCAGATGAATCACGGTTTGTCATTCATCACGCCGATGGCCGTGTCAGGATACGCAGTCTTCCAGGCGAACAGTTGCTCCCTCAATGTACAGTAGGTCATACACAGGCCTGTGGTAGAGGTATTATGCTTTGGGGGACGTTCTCTGGGATCCGTGGCAGACCATGAATGCTACAGGGTATCTGAACATCATTGCGGACCAGTTGCACCCTTACATGGCCTGTGTTTTTCCAGCTGGAAATGGAATGTTCCAACAGGACAACGCCCCTTGTCACAAGGCTAAAATTGTGTTGGAGTGGTTCCAGGAACATGATGCTGAATTCCAGTTAATGTCTTGGCCGCCTAACTCACCGGATCCCAATCCGATAGAACACATTTAGGATGTCCTGGGACGGCAGCTCAGAGACCACCAATTCGCAATATCTCTGATTTGCGTGACCGTTGCTTAAACATCTGGTACAATCTGTCTCCGGCCATCTACCAAGGACTTGTGGCATCCATGGCAAGGCGGGTTGAAGCTGTGTTGCGCGCCAACTCGTTATTGACAGGTGGTCATAATGTTTTGGCTCTTGAGTGTATAATTAAATAACTTTGATGATGAATTTTTGCAAATAATTTTCCATGAAAATTAGAACACAAAAATGTTTCCCACAAAAATTAATTTAGAAAAAGAATTATTTTGAAATATTTATTGTAGAATAGGGACCGCTGGGATTTGGCGTCAAAAATTCTTCTCGCCAAAGTGCGACAAGAAAAGGATTGATATTGTAAATGGAGTGAATTGCAAACAGCACAAGAAATGCGTGTTATCCCATTTGGCGACTTATCGCTCAGTCGGCGTCACAAAAAGTCGCCAAATCCCAACAATTCCTATTTTGAGATTGCCCCAAAATAATATAAAATAAAGCAAATTCTCCTTCTTCATCATGAAATTTAAGTGAATAAAATCCCCCAAATCTATATGAATAACGACTGTCAAATAATATTCATGTTAATGTATAAAAGATATCTGACATTTTGAAAGAAAACATATATCGTTGTAACTATTGTTGCAATAATGTAAAATAAAATAATATAAGAAAGGAAATATTTATCCTGAACAATACAATTCAAAATTACTGAAACAATGTTAGTCACCAACAATAGAAGAAACAATATTAACAGGAAAATTATAAGTAAATGGTTTTAAAAGAAACTTTGACGTGAACGAGTAAACTTGTTAGTTATAAAATTGCGATATATTTTGTATTACTAATGGATGAGACCAGAGTTGTAAGCGTTATTTTTTTCACTGTTGGGCTCTTGCTTTTAGGGCAAGTATTATATTTGAAAACAATGTGGAGTTTAGTTCACATGGTATTTTTTATGTTCTTGATGAACATTACCGTTAAGGAGAACGGGGGATTGAAAGTTGCAATTAAGGGTTTAGATAACTGGGCAGCTGAGTATGTCTTTCGTATAAAAGTTTGATTCCAATTTGAAAAGAGTGAAATTTGGCAACTAAATGCTATTTTCTTAATTTTAACTCGAATTTATTAGAAAATATATTCAAAATCTGACCAAAAATTATTGAACCTATAAAAATGAAATTACTGTGCAATTACTTGCTTTATATAAAGTATTAAAATATACATTTCTACGAAGATTCATCTATTTTCCTTGTTAGCAATATTACAATAATTATAAATGCCTTATTTAAAAATCATCAAGTAATGCAAAATATAGACCAGTTGAAATGGATGCATTGAAGTATATAATCCTCATTAAGTTATGTTTGCAAAAGAGACTTGAAAATTCTCTACTGTGAATGAAAATGAGTTCTGTTCTGCCATCTGTACAAGTCTGTAAGCTGTTGAATTTTTATCCTTATTTAGTGTGAACATCTGTTCCACAGACAAGTTAAATTCTATTTCTCATAATATATGCTTCAAATAGGCATTTTCAAAACCAAGGAAAAAATAATTCTTCCTGCACTGGAACAAGAATTCTTACTAAAAAACAGATTCATTTTTTATACTTGAAGAGAAAATTATATCTACACATTGTACAAGAAAAGAACGAGTTGTACAAATGAAACATACAGTACTCTGATCATCATCTGCCAGTCTGCTGCTAGGAATTATGAAAATTCTCATTATTTTCCAGGAATCATGAAAATTCTCATCATTTTTCAAGAATCATGAAAATCCTTATCATTATCCATCTTCTACTTCCTTTTGCGTCTAAGTCATCGCAATAAAATTGATTGCCAACGGACGATATGTTTGGCTTTTCTACTGGGCAAATGCTGTGTCTGCCTCAATGAACAAACGACATTTTGAGGTGCTACTACCAACGTTGCTGCTGCTGTCATCTTCTACTTCCTTTTGCGTCTCCGTCATCGCAATAAAATTGATTGCCAACGGACGATATGTTTGGCTTTTGGGTTTTCTAATGGGCAAATGCTGTGTCTGCCTCAATGAACAAACGATATTTTGAGGTGCTACTACCAACGTTGCTGCTGCTGTCATCTTCTACTTCCTTTTGCGTCTCCGTCATCGCAATAAAATTGATTGCCAACGGACGATATGTTTGGCTTTTGGTTTTTCTAATGGGCAAATGCTGTGTCTGCCTCAATGAACAAATGACATTTTGAGGTGCTACTACCAACGTTGCTGCTGCTGTCATTTTCTACTTCCTTTTGTGTCTCCGTCATCGCAATAAAATTGATTGCCAACGGACGATATGTTTGGCTTTTGGTTTTTCTAATGGGCAAATGCTGTGTCTGCCTCAATGAACAAACGACATTTTGAGGTGCTACTATCAACATTATTTCTGCTGTCATCTTCTACTTCCTTTTGCGGCTCCGTCACGGGAATAAAATTGATTGCCAACGGACGATATGTTTAGCATTTGATTTTTCTAATGGATAAATGCTGTGTCTGCCTCAATGAACAAACGACATTTCGAGGTGCTACTACCAACGTTGCTGCTGCTGACATCTTCTACTTCCTTTTGCGTCTTCTTCATGGGAATAAAACTGATTGCCAACGGACGATATGTTTGGCTTTTGATTTTTCTAATGGATAAATGCTGTGTCTGCAACAATGATAAAACGACATTTTGAGGCGCTACTACCAACGTTGCTGCTGCTGTCCTCTTCTACTTCCTTTTGTGTCCCCATCATGGTAATAAAATTGATTGCCAACGGACGATATGTTTGCCTTTTGATTTTTTTTAATGAAATTGCTGTGTCTGCCTCAATGAACAAACGACATTTCGAGGAGCTACTACCAACATTGTTGCTGCTGTCATCTTCTACTTCCTTTTGCGACTCCGTCATGGCAATAAAATTGATTGTCAACAACTGATATGTTTGGCTTTTGATTTTTCTAATGGGCAAATGCTGTGCCCACCTCACTGAACAAACGACATTTTGAGACAAACTACATTTTTAATTGTCATTAAAAATAATAAAGAGAAACTACTCATCATTTATTATAAAAATCATTTCCAAAACAAAATCACAAGACAGCTACATAATACAAAGATAAAAAGAAAAAGTTCAATAATGCATTAATGTACACACAGTCCTGTTTTTTTTTGGCAGAACAGACCAAATGAACATGAAAGAACCGAGGCAAAAGTCTCTGACAGGGCAGCATCACAGTTGGAGGTCAGTATTCAGGACGTAAGTGGTTCAGTAGAATGTTTCTGTCCTATACAAGACCGAGCGACAGATTCAAAGAGTCTGCAAGAAGAAATTATTAATTAGCTTTTATAAATAAAATATCTTGATGCTGAAATTGCTATTGATATAAATGCTGAATATTGTTTAAAAAATCATGAATTCTGAAGGACAATACAAAAGTTAAGTTTAAAAACAATTTTTTTTTTCAAATTTACATTATTTAAATAAAATTATAAATTTTTTTTTTTTTTAAAGAAATGTGGCAATGGTTGCCATTCGCCATCATTTGAATTTGACGAATTATTTTAAAAATTGACTTTTTCTTTCTAAACGTTTACTATTTTTTAAAATTGAAAGCACAAATATATGCTACAGAACATAACTAAAATGCATTTCATTATGCACAGCAAATTAGTAAATCAGTCAAGTGAATAAACAATCCTAGAACTTTAGAATCTACACATTTTTATATTTTTGTTTTAATATAGAATCTCAAATAATTTAAAGTGTAAATTCCCCAACTTTGACATATCAATAGAGGAAAAGTTAATGGGTAAAATTGATTTTCTTGAAATTCATTTTCTTTTTCTTAATAAACTTAATTAGATTTGTACAGATTGAAATTTTCCATTCTCATTACTTTTGTATTAATGCTGCACAGCATGCAAAAAGTGGTAATTAGATTTTAAAAAAATTTAATCTATCAAGTTTTTATCAAAACTTTTGTTACCTACTTTCTGTGGGCCCTGCCATAAATATATTCATTATGGGCTGCATGCAGCCCACTGGTTTGACATGCTTGTGCTTCTTGTTTAATTTTCTTGTTTTCAAAATATTCAAATTGCCTATTAATTATACAGATGAAATTCCATGCAAGATGGATCCAATTGCAATAGAAGGCTGAGTAAAAAAAGAAAATTACATTTCAGAAACAAAAATTCTAATCTGTTTTTCATATGTAGTAACTTGTATCAAAGGAATCATCCATCTATCCATAGATGTGGATCAGTCAGGCCATATATGGCAAGAACTTGATTATTTGGTGGGTTTTGTTTTCCCTTTTTGCAGAAAGATGGGCTACAATGACTTTTTATCAGGAAATTTATTAGTAGTGAATAAAGAGACAAGAGGTCATGAGCTGGTTGTCGTCCATCTGATCGAAATTTTACTACATGTAGGGCCTATCTGAGACATTAACTTGCCAAAAAAAAGTAGCACCGACCTCTCAATTTTCAAGAAAATTCTAGTATGAAAATGTTAAACATTTTTATCCTTGGATTGCCAACTCATATTTTAATATGATACCATTAAGGTCAAGCTGATTTTAATCATGGTTCACATAATAAAACTACATCTGCATAAATAACTGATTGTAAAAGAAATCTAAACCTTAACTATTTTTAAAGACTGAAAGTCCCCTAGAATTTCATATTCATTAGAGCCAATTGAAGTACTTTTGAAATTAACCATAATTATAAATATTGCACATTCAAATATTTTCCCTTGTTATTTACAGCACTTTTTTTTCACTTTAATTGCTTAATTTTTATATGAAATGCACCTTTGGAATTAGTCATCACAATGATGCATCCTTGTTAATTGCGATTCATTGGTGTAAATGTATGCAGCAAACATGTAGTTAAGTTTATCAGGGTAAGAAGGATAAGGTAATGTAGATTGTCTAATCTTAATTTGCTTTATATCTGAGAAGAATGAGTATTTGTGCAATTCTCCTGAGGGTAAAACTGGAAGAACGTACGCGAGCTTAGGTTATGGATGATTGGAATATTTTACAATAATTGCAACAGAAGTAAAGCTTTTCCCTTAATAAGTAAGTAAAAGATTAGTTAATTTAATTAGTTGCGTTTGAGTAAATCCTGTTTATAAATACAGTCTAACTACAGATAATGTGGAATATTAAACATCTGGTTTAACACCAGAAATTGGCTAATTGACGACTTGTTAGGGGTGCTAATTAGAAGCAGAGCATAGCAGCTTT
>BPLQ01005848.1:102346-138242 GCA_021605075.1 Caerostris darwini
GCATTTAAAAGAATAATATCTTTCACATTTAATCAACCAATTAATAGGATTATTCGGGAAATATATTCAAACCTTATTGGTGGACTTTTGTGCGTAAGAAATCAATTGTGCCAAAATTTTTATATAGAAAGTGTATGTAAGCAAAACTTTCACACACAACTGCTATTTCTGTATTCAGAACAGCAAAAAAGTTTAACAATATATATACTTTTCTATAGATTTAAAATCAAACAAAAAATTTCATGCTATGGAAAAAAAGAAAAAAGAGAGAAACAATTACTTCTCAATTTCAGGAGCACATCGAACAAATTCGTGGTTCCAGAATTTAAAGTTTTGATTTTTGATGAGTTCAATGAAAGTGATGAGAAGGCCCCAAGGATGTGGTCGATTCACGATGAGGCGCTCTAACAGAACCCTGTGAAGAAACAAATTAATTGCATTAAACACCTACGATTTAATTAACATTTAATTTCAGCACATAAAAAATGAATAACTTCAAACATACATATATGACAAACATGTAAAATTATTTTAAAACTAAATTGAATTTCAAAATATATTCCTATTAGCAATTTTTTTCATCTTTTTGATAGAATACAACTTTGTTTTAAAATTCATATTTTTGTTTCAGCTTAGTTTTTACAAGACAAATACATTTTAAAAAAAAAGTTAGTTCTCATTAGTAACCAGATTTTTTTTTTCAGCAAACAAAAATTGTAGAAATTTATTTAAGTATATTTCCCCTTAACTTTTATTAACTATTGCTTGTCTGAAATAAATCTTTAACTTAATGTTACAACATAAAACTTGTTGCTTTTGAGGGCAAAAATTTCTTTTGAAGTATTCCCCTTATTCAAGCCTCCTTAACACTTTTCTGATTTCCCCCCATTATTTATCTTGATATCCTATTTCATATTATGCAGAAAACTTTTACTGTCTTTCATTAACACCTTCAGGGAAAGTATTGCATATTGAAAAGTTCTCACCCAAAAAATTTAAAATTAAGTTAACCTAAAATTTAAATTTCTGAAGCTAATTGCTTAAAATATTTATGTAATTTAACAAAGATCTAAATTACATAAATATTTTAAACAATTAGCTAGAGAAATTTAAATTTTAGCTTAATTTAATTAAAAATTAACTCCTTACTTAATTCAAATTTCACCATTTTTTGCCAGTATCGCTATTAATTAAAATTTGTCATTGGCTTCCTAATTTGAAGATCAGCTTTATGATGATTTTTCCATTCATGGTTTAAACTTCGCAGCAAATATATACCTTATTTTTATAACATTACATCCATATTCTTTAAATACTTTTACATTTAAATGAATAAAATACAAAATTTACATGCATTACTCAAATAGAATTACATCCGCAAGAAAACACTCTGATGTTGAGTACACAAATTATTACTATGTTAAACATCAGTATCTTACAACAAATATAATGCAATTAATTCATTGAAAAAGGAATAAACACTAACTGCAGGGTTGACCGTTGAGAATCTATATGAAGTTCTGAGAATTTGTGTTATCCAAACTGTATGCAAAAAAAATTACCTCAATTCCACGTCCACCAATTAAAATTGCAATATAATATTTTTCAACAAAAATCATTGTACGTTTATATTTTAATTCCTTCTTACACTATTTTTAAACTTATCTAATTAAGAGATAAACTAATAAACATTAACAAAAAGATAGGTGTTCGAGTGGGTAGCAAATTTTTGGAAAAGGTAGTGCCAATTTTTTAGAACACTATCACCCCCGGCTAATTATTTGTATATTCCAGATGGAAATTGATTTACTATGCTTAATGAAACACATTACAATTTGCACTATTATATTGACTGATTGTTTAAAAACCTTCTCAGTGTACTAAAATACATAAAAACTACTTTGTTTATCAAACCTTACATCACTAATCAGAACACTATATTTTTACAGGGAAAAACTGGTAAACTAAATTAACTGGTTACTCATGCTTTTTCAAAAATATTCATCATTAAATTTATTAAATAGTGAATATTATGGAAAAAGCATAAGCAACCATTTAATTTTTTTTTTGAACTAGTTGCATAGACAGTCAGACCTGGTTATCTGTTCCTGAATGGCTTCTGTGTTTGCTTCAGCAAAGAGATAAAGCAATGTGCAGCTGAAGTAGTGGGTGTGGCTGTTAGGATAACGCAACTGATTGGCAATAGCATTCAGGAATAAATAGCGACCTGGAAAAGGAAACCAAATCATTTTGTGATATAAATTACAGGAAAAAAACTTTATTTTAATATTTTTTTTTCTTTTTGCACTAAAGATATCAGATGAGGATTGTTTCCTATATAAAGCTAGCCTACAATTGTATCATACAAGAGCAAATAAATCGGTAAAGACATATTAGGGAGAGCAATACCAGTAATACTCATAAAAGTTTTATGGGGTTTTTTTCTGAGGGAGCATGAAATAAATACTTTTGAAGGGCAGAGGGGGAATCAAGTACATTAAAAATGAATTGCTATTTCATATGAATCATTTTGTTTCGTAATTTATATTACAGAAAATATAGTGTCATACATTTGCAAAGTTAAAATTTTGTATAGTTTTCAATTTGCAACTATTTTTAGTTAAGATTTTTAACAATATTAAATATTTACTCATTATATCGTAATAAAACAGAATTTATAATTATTACAGTTATTTTATGTAGAAAAAAAATCTTCTAAAGAGGGATTATTTACTTTTTCCATGAATAAAAAAAATCTCTTTATAACAAAAACATATTTCATAGTTGTTAACAAAAAACCACCTACGATTGGCAGCCTCGTGATTTTATATAAATTGAAAGCTTCATCACTTTAGCTCTAATAATATTGTTAACACACATTTTTTAAAAACATCTCATAATTATACAATTTTTTTTAGTTCTCAGATAACTACAGCAGTTGCATAAAAGTAAATAACACACACACACACAAAAAAAAAACCCCATTCATTTTGAAATTTTATTATCTAATCATGAAAAGTAAGTAGACTATTATAATGCAGAATTGACATTTAAATTGGTAAAATGTAATGATTTTAAATCGAAAGCTTCATCACTTTAGCTCCAAAATTATTGTTAACATACATTTGTTAAAAACATCTTAAAATTATACCTTAATACTTAGCTCCCAAATAATTACAACAGCTGCATAAAAGTAAATAATACAACAAAACATCGCCTTTGCAGTTTTATTATTTAATCATGAAAACTTAGTAATATTTTAAAACAAATTAACTGATTCACAAAATAAGATCTCACACATTTAAATAACTCATTAGACCAACTCATTTTTAAAGGCCTCCCAGTCTTTATTGTTAGAAAATAGTATATAAAATATTCTTAATAAAAGTTGTTTAAAATTACTAAGTTAATGTTTCATTGAAAACATTTATCCTCCAATAGTCCAAAAGCAGTTATTAGAAAATATTTACAATTCTGCTGCAAAAAGCCCCAATAGTCGTGAATCCTACCTTCTGTATCCGAATCCACTGCAAGATTCTGGAATATATCCATGTGAGACGAGTGTGTGATAGTGCTCATGTTGGGAGTATTGCCTTTACTCTGGATGTACGCGATTGCTTGAGTGCCCACATACAAAACGAGAGCATTGATAAGGGGGATGTTGTACCGCATACCTGGCTCATTTGCCACCTGCATTTATAAAAAAAAGATATTTTTTAAGAGCTTGCCAGAAGAATTAAAAGGATCCGAATTTTACTTGTAAATTCTCTGTTTCTATTTACATTAAGGAATGATGTATAAACATTAGAATTTCACAGTGAGTAATAATGCATGATTTTCTGAAATCAAGCACATATTTAAACTAGAAAAAATAGCTTCTGAAGTTTGGTGGTCTATATTCAACTATTTTATTTTTTACACTAAATAGCCTTCAAAAGCAAACATAATGTCTATAAGTAATATTTCATCTTCTAGAGAAAAATTTATTTCAGTTGCATAAAACTGAAAAAATCACCCTGGAGAAAGCCATTAACTGCAAAAAAAAAAAAGAAACTGAAAAATCATGAGAATGATTAAGAATGTCTCATAATGTTTTTGGTGCTGATCTTCAGCCAATGTGTGATGGAGAATATCAAGAACCAGCGTGTGGTATGGAGTGTTGTCTCAGTAGCCAGTCATGCTGGAAGAGCTGCGCCTCAATATTTTGTCTCCACTTCAATCAACTGTATTTTCTGCTGCAGTCAACTGGTATTGATGCAAAGTAAAGTTTAGAAGCTAGATGTACAGATATGTAGTTTTAAATTTATTGTTTCCTTAGTTATTAAAATATATTTATAGTTTTAATAGTCATTAAAAAAAAAAATCTTGTAATACAATAGTCAATAGTTTTGCAAAGTTTTCATGACTCCCAAAATAAATAAATAAATAAAAGCCTCTAATAGACAATGCAATTGCAAATTTGTTGGCTGCAATTTTGGACAAATACCAAGTGATGATAATTATGACAGTGACAAAGAGTTAATTTCTCCCACAAGGTGAGCACATTATTTTAGATTTTATATCTTTGTAACCAACATTTATATTAAATATTTCATAGTGATAAAGAATCAAACAAAAAGATTGCATGTTGCCACTGAATTTGTTTCACTTCACATACCAGCATGTAATGTAGTATTTACAAAATAATTTTAACTTTAGTGCCTATCATGCACTGTAGCATAATCAAAATATTCTATCAGGAAAGACCTAAATATTACTTAGTAATCAGTATGATACACATAATCGTGTTTTATGACCACTTTCCAATCCTACTCATTACAAAAAGCAAATCTTCTTCTGGGAAAAACCTATTTCTACAAATATCAACACATCCTCATGTGATTGGCAGTAAAAGTTTTAATGTAACATTTCTTGTAATATGCACAAAAATACCTATATAATATCATATTGGATAATTTCAAATTACATACTGAACATTTTTGTTTTTCATTAAATTTTGTTACATTTTAAGATAATCAAAACTTGTTTATAATTGAAGAGTTCAGAAAAAATAATTATGTTTATGATAATGTGATTATGCAGCAAACTTATTTTTTTGTATTTATTTTTACTATTCAATGCAGAAGTTTCAAATGCAAGAGAAATCAATATTTATTCTTTTGTTAGTATGAAATATTTTTTCTAAAAACTTTTCATGTTTCTACACAAAGAGAATTGGAAAACTGACGATGGAGCTTGATATCAGATTCAAATGCAATTTCCAGCACTTTAGTGAAAAGAATTATAACCAAACAATACTAGAGTAAATGCATTAATAGATGATACAGGGGGAAAGAACAAAGAGTGGAATTCCTAAACGAATTTAAGTACTAAAAAAAATTCATATACATAGCTGACAACATGTGTCATTTTAAGTACGATAAAAAACAAAAAAATATTCTTCAGTGATAACAAAAAACTATTGAATATTTTAATTGCAAAACATTAAAAAGATTTAATATATAATTGTTAGATTGCTAAAGGAATTCCACCTTTTATAAAGTGTGATTTCTTATCTTTGAAAAACATGGGAATGATAACTTTTAAATAAAATGTCTTTGCAAGCTAATCTGAAGCTTTAAAAATGTTTTAAATTTACTCATGTATTAGTTAGCAGACATACACAAATTAATCATACCTACAACATAATTACTAATATAAAAAAAAAAAAAAAAAAATTTTTTTTGACAAAATTAATAATACTTATATCTTAATTGGTACAGAAATTACCTGTAAACTCGATCTTAATTCAGACAGAAAAGTGACGGGTGCTCTGGTTTTGATGTACGAGTCTAGATCCTGTTAAAAAAAAAAAATCTAGTTTATTTTAATTTAAACCTTTTCCATTAAAGGGCTATTACACAGAAGTAGTAAAACTTTAACACACTGTTTATTAACATTTTCATTTTGTGTCTATTTTTTCATGTTTTTCATATAATGTGAATACTTTTTATTAAAACATTTAAATTTGGTTGACTTAAAGAAATTAAAAATATTTCACAGCATATAACAGTAACAAAATAAATACAGCAAAGAATTTTTTAAGAAATTCATGATTTTAATATTTAACCAGTATATAAAAAGATAAAGTAGTCATTTTCTCATAATTATATGAATCCAAAGAATTAACACAATAGTTAACAGAGAATTAAATATAATTTCAATTAAACACAATAGTTAATATAATTAGAATTAAACAACTACTAAAAAAACTTCCTTAGTGCTTTATCATGTTATGAAAGTTCGCTATTATTGCTTAATAATTGTCAGAAGTGAAAACTACGTAGACAAAACTTAGAAATCAAAAGAAATATAAAGAAGATGACATAAAGCAAGTTTACCTTTTTAAAGGAGGCAGGTTGGATCAGAGAATTGAAGTTCGTCTGAATTCTAGGCGCTTGAGTGATCTCAGGTAGCAGATCTACTTTGAGGTTAGGTGTAAAGGGATCTGGTAGTCGCATGTTCCTGGGAAAGGCACTCAGAATAAGGTTCCGCATCTGGATGCAGTTGGGAGCGATGACATCACAGAAATTGTAGTGGTGATCACAAAGGAACTCCGGGAAATCATGCAGCAGCACCAAAAGGACACGGAGAGTACCCTGGATTATAGATAATAAACAATAAAAGCAGGAAGTACAGCTTATTTCTCCTACAACTCAAGCTGGCCTACATTTACTACATTTTATGGTTTTGCTAGACAGATTATAAAATAAAATTTCCTGCAGAAAAACACTTTTTATTCTACAAAAGTAATTTTGATTATATTCTTCTGAATATTGAACTTAACATAAAAAGAATAATAGAACCTCTTATTACGCAATTAATACGAAAATGCAGTGGTACATGCATTGTTAAATAATCCCTCTCATATAAAAGATTAAAGAGAAATAATTTGTCTTGATACATTTGAATGTAGGACATAAATGGAATTGTTCTGCATAAATGCAGCATAAATAGTAACAGCTATGCACTTTTTATGCAATATATATTTTTCCAAAAATTACATGCAAAAAGATCTGATCAAAATATATGTACCTAATTTAATGGCAAACATATAATAAATTTTAAAAAAAATTATCTTATTGTATACTACCAATCTTTCATTGATCCTAAGATTAAAATGGAAAAAATAAAGTACCTTGTACAGCAATTGAATAGGTGCTGCCAGTTCCACATTACGCAGGAAAGGAGCCAGAAACTTAAACAAGCTCACTAACAGCTGAGAATACATTGTCCACCCCTGTCATGAAGGTAAAAAAAAAAAAAAAAAATTTTTAATAAATAAACAGAGATATTATTTGAATTATGAACAAATTTTTTTTTTCAAGACAAAGTCATTTTCATAAGTTAATTATTTACTAATAAGTTTACATCTCTTAAATGTAAGAAAAATAATGTAAATTTAATAAATGATGCATGCAATGAAAATAAAAAAAATCAGTAAATATTTCTTACATTTATGATCAAATAACTTTATGTAGCAGACATGTTTATAAAAAGAGCAAAAACACCCAGAACGTTACAAAACCCTTTAAAACCCAATAAAACTTGAAACAATAAATTATAGTAAATTTGAAGCATAAAGAATCTATAAAAAGTCAAAAGAATCAGCTCCACAATCTACAATCGTACTGAAATGTTGTCTTCTAACAAAATCAATAATTGTATTTGACATTTCACTAAGTTATTTTTTACTCAGCTTTTGATAATCAAACTTTGTTTTTGTAAAATAAAATTCTTGCTTAAAAAATTTCTAAACAAGAAATTGATTTCAATATGTATTGCTACCAGCAAAATATTCTTGATTGGATAATGATAAGAAGCAGAAGTTTTACAGCATTACAAATTGTTACTTATCACTAATTTGATTTTATCACTAATTATTGCTTATCACTAATTTAATATAAAAATTAGTCTTATTTAATTATAGTTTTTAAAATGTTCGTTTATGCAATTAGTAAACAAATAAGCCATATGAAAAATGAATTTTCAGTATTTTAGTTATTTTCACATAAATTCTAATTTATTTAATGTATAAATTAAAAAAATTTTAAAGTCTAATTTTGAAGTGTAATCTTATATAAAATAACAATGTTTCTTTAATTATAAAAAAATTTTTAGATAAAAAAAATATATCTGGGGAGAAAAAAAAAAAAACTGGTTTGTCTTTTAAAAAATATTTTTTAAGTTAGATAATATAACAGATAGAGTTATAATATTTCATTTCTCCAATACATTTTTCTGCACAAGAAAGAGAAAACAATACTTTCCACTCATACATGGAATAAATTCAGATGAAAATATGAAGACAACTATTTCAATATTTACTTTATTTATAAACATTCGAGTCTTTATGGATTGAAGATAGTTCTCATTAGATAAAATTTTTTTACCTTTTCCCACACTTTTCCCAGCACACGCCCTAGGAACACTCGATGAGAAACAAGCTCTAACCATGCATAAGCGAAACCAGGAGCTTTCTGAGGCCTCAAGTAAAACAGAGTATTGCTACCAAAGAAAAAATATATAATTCAATCAATAACAGCATTATTTGTACAATACGCAGGAATTGCAATAAATTTAAAGCAAGTTTTATTCAATGTGAACATGACATTGTGCAGAGAAGGATTTTGATGTGGGGCAGGGGTTGAATTTAACTTACAAAAAGGATTTTTTTTAAAAATTTAAAGTGACCAATAGCCTCATGCAGAATAAAAACAAAAAGTATTATCATGCAATTTTCAAGCACATTTTAATGCAAATTACATTTATTTTCTTTAAAATAAATATTATTTAGCCATTTAGCATAAAAATGAATATAAAATTTAGACAAAAGAATTTAATATTATGAGAATAAGGTGATATTGAATGTTTTTGAAATGTATCTTTAATCAAGTATTTATGGAGAACACTTAATAAGAGAATTTATAGCCATGATTATATTTTTAATAACATGTTTGTGATTGAAATAATTGGTGAATTCTCATATTTGGATCGTTTAAGATTAAAATTATTTTTTACCTGACAAGCCTGATTTTTTTTAATCAGATGATCAAAAGTGACTTGATAGAGAAAGAGAAAGAATGAATAAGTAAGCATATTTGATTACCTTTACCTGCCCGCGGCAAAAATTTAATGGTTTAAATAAAATAACTTGGAGCAAATAAAAAATGCTTGGATGGCATTAAGAATATAAACAATTGAAAATGTGAATTTAATATACTTTACTAAAGAATTTAAAAATAAATAGTATATAAAACTGAGGTTTTTATTTTTTTAAAGCAATATGACTGATATTCAGTTTAAAATTTGAATTATAAGAAAAAGAAGATAAACCCTCATTTGAAATTTCACATTTATGTCTTGTTTTTCAGATGCCACATACACACAGAAAAGAAATATTCACAATATTTTAATAAACTTTTAAATTCATTTTTTCAAAGATTTATTAACAAATTTAAAATATATATATGTTTGCAGCATATTAGTAACTCTAATAATCAAAGTACAAAAAGGTTATGAAGTTAAATAATAAAAGATTCTTTGAAAAATGATTGTATTAAAAACAATTCGAAAGCATATATAAGGAATACAAAGAGAACCTACCAAAAAGCAGTGATGATTTGATGATTGATTGTTTCCAAAATGGCTTCTGGGGCACTCAATTCCAAAAAGAGCATGATAAAAATTCTATGGTAAGGCAGCTGTTGGAATTCCACCCCTCGCATATCTTGATCCTGGAGAAGAACTCCAGTCACAATACCCAGTACCTAGCAAAAAAGAAAAATTGTTTGCCTATAACTAAGACATAAAAATTAAGTTTGGTTTGCAGGCAATATTATAATAAAAAAAAACAGTCTTAGAAAATCTCCAAGTTTAAAATTACTGAATTTATTTTTAAGATTTATAAATTATTTGTACATTTTTGCATAAATCTTAAACAGCGTAAGTATAGTATGAAAAATGTTCTTTTAATTGTTATTATTTTAAAATTTTTAAATTAATAATAATTTTATAGTTTTTTTTTAAATATTTTTATCCATAATTTCTGACAAATCTTTTAACTTCAACTGTGGAGTACTTGCAATATTTAAAGCAAAGTCTTGAAGTTTGCATAAAGAAATATAATTAAATGGTTTTTTTTAAAAAGATATATGCTTAGTTTATATAGCAAATGGCACATTGCCTGCAGCATTTGTAATTAATTAAAGAAATGTATCAAAGGAATGGTAAAAAAATATTCAATACTAAATATAATTTCCCTAATCTCACAAAAGAAAGAATCATAACTTAGTAGTGCAGATATACCAATAAATTTTTAAACTTTATTTTAATTTTAAATGCCTATATACATATTTTTTTCAAAGAATTGTTTCTAAATGCCAATTCTGGAAAGAAATCTTCATACAAAGTAATATAATGTATATGAGCTGAAGGACATACTAACCGTTTGAATGAAAAGAAATTTTTAAAAAATAGATTCTCTCCAAAACATGCCCCCTCCCCCTTGTTAGGACTCCCCCATGAAAAGCAAGATGGAACCACTTTAAATATATTTCAATGATAATTTTGATATTAATTGCTACATAGGTAAAATATTTACACAAAATTATAATTTTCTCCAAAAAAATCTTTATCTTTATCTTTATTATATCTATTTATGTATATTTCATGGAAAAAATACTTTTATTTTTAATTAACATTAATGTGGCATTTAAACAAAATAAACAGTTTTAACTTGTGTTACTTAACTCTTGAGTTAAAAAAAATTGCTTTTGAAATTAGTTTAGCTATAATATTAGGATGAAAATCCAAGTGAATAATGAGATTACTAGCTAGGATGGTTCATATTCTCCAACTATGAAAATAAATGTTGTAGATTGCTTAACATTTTTTTTTTTTAAATCACAATTTGAGTTATTCTGGAGAAAATGAAGGAATTGTTCAGCAAATTCATTCTTTTAGACTTTTCTTACGATTTCCAGACAGACATTTAAAATAAATACCCCAGGCATTAAGAAAAATTATGGACAATAGGAGGATAGAAAGAGGGAGAAAAAGATCCTAAATATTTATCCCTTTTCCTTGTGATATCATGCAATTTCAATTTTAAATGAACAATTTACACAACATTTTAAATTTTAAAAATTATTGCAGATATTAGAATATTTCATTTTTACTAATAACCAAGAATCAATTTTTCTGATTGCAAAATATTTCAATTAAGTTATATACCTTTGTAAGAATGAACAAGTTTGCAGAAGCATCTAGTAATTGGTTTATAGCACTAAAGTGCATTTGCGTTAACAAATTACACTGCAGTCACGGAAAATTGAAGTGGGTAAACTTTGCGCAGAGCACCACTACAACTAAATATTTAACAAACTAAGAACTTTTTGTTGTAAAGCCCTTCAATTTTAAATAACTTCTAAATTTTTCAAAAGTTCTAGAAACTGCATTTTTGAAAAAGCTAAAACATTCATGACATGAACCAATGTTAATCACATAAATTTGAAATACTTCTGGGAATTTCATGTTGCTGTATTTTCTAAATCGATGCACATATATACTAATAAATTTAAGATTTTTCTTATTCTACATGAATGTTGCCAATTCTTTTATTACTGTCTGACCTTTTTTCTTACAAGTCACTACTCGCACTATTTTTAACTAGTACAATAAAATATCTTTTGTAAAAATTTTGACTCAAAAAATATCTACTTTGGTATATATGAAATCAATGCTTTTTATTAAATCCTATGCAGAAATGCTTAGTTTAAGGTAAAAGACATGTACATGCAAATTTTTTAGTGAATTACTAATTGTAAGTAAAGGAATGTAGGGGTTTTTCGATAACATTGAATTGAATGGATAGATTTGTTAAGCAAAAAAATAATTGCATAATAAAATAGACAATAAAAATGGTTAAAATCACATATTAATATATCTTAAAAATTGCATTAGTTTTCTAACCAATAAAACATATAATTACACTAACTTTATTTAGCAGGTTCACTTTAGTCACAGTGTTGTTAGCATCCCCACTGTGTTTAACCAACAGAGAAATAAGACGCACATAAGCATCCAGAGTGTGAAAGCATTTTGCTCTAATAACTTGTGGGGTTTTAATCGTTTGGTCTAGTAGAACTCGATAACTGAGATCCACACACATCTCAGTACTTAGGCGAAAAAATCGAGAGATCAATTCATCAGTCTTCAAGATGCCTTGTAGGTTCATCTACAAACAAATGAATAAATTTTGTTAATTAGTAGTTTTCCAATTGTTACTACAAAAATTAGCTCAAAAAATATTTGGTTTTGTACTAACACAAAAATTATATATTGAACTACACAAAAAACTAATCTAATAAAAAACTATCACTAAGATATTAATACATCTAACTGTTGAACCTTTTAATACATCTTCTTGGATAATTTTCCATAAAGAACTCTTTAAAAAGTCAAATAAAATATTTCAATATCAATATGATGGATTTAGGCAATCGCTTGCAATTAATCCATAAGTTTATTGCAATTTATTTGGTTGGAACATATTCATTGAAAATGTTGAGTAAGTTATTATCCTTGAAAATAAAATTTTTTTTTCTTTTTCTATTAAATATAATACACTCAAAAGTTTAAAAATCACTAGGTAAAGTAGAAAGGGTATTTCGCTTTTAGATACTTTCTGAAATCTAATTTTATTTAAAAATTTTAAATAAATCAATGCCAACCTGATGTACAAAAAGAGAGAAAGCATGAGTGCTGTCTTTTCCAGCTTTTGGTGAATGGAACATGGTAACCCACTCCCTGAGCAGAAATTCTGTTTTCTCGTAAAGTCCTGGGGGATCGTCAAATTCGCGTGCTTGAGTGATCCCAGAGTACATCATGCTCATGGCACCACTGCCAGGAGCACGGTCCAAGAAAGGCTCTCCTGTGTTACGCAGCATTTCCAGTAGTTGATTCAGTCTGTAAAAGAGAAACACAGCTTGAGAATTATCCAATTTTAGAATACTTTCCATTTATTTAATCATCACTGAAGATATTTGAAGTGTTCATGACAAACTTTCCCTGTAGTCTTTTAACAATAAAGCTTTATATTAATTATTAATTATTTTCTGTTTATTATTAATTTTCTTATGAATTACAATGATTTCAGATCTATAAATAATTTTAAGTACATTTGTTTAATACAGGGTGGCCCTCTCTGGACAAAGTAAAATTCCCTGATTTTTCCAGGCGAAATTTAGAAAAATTCCAGTTCATTAGCATAAAATTGGGACACTATATAAGCTATTTTAAAAACCCTATGAATAAGAAAACAACAACCATTCCTACAACAGTGATTAATAATTTTTTAAAACCTTGCAAAAAATAATAAATTTAACAAATATTTTCGAAACTTGCCTATCCTATGGAAAATCATAAAACAAGAATTTTCTTTGATATTACTAGAACCTTAAATCATCATACAGATTTTTTATAGTAAAAAGCAAAAACTTTAGATTCTTCGAACTCATTAAACAGCATCCTTTACAATGACATATTTTAATTATTCCATCATGTACTGATCTTGCCAATATTTTTCACCTAACGTGGCTGTTTCTTATTATGTTATGTAAAAATACAGTTATCACATCATTCAACCACGGAGAGAAAAGCCATATACTACTGCGCCCAAAAAGTATGATCAATTATTTTTTTTTTTCAAAAACACTTTATTTATTCCTCCAAATTTATTTCATCACCTTCAAAGTAATCCCCTCCTTACACAATATACTTATGCCAACGTTTTTCCAATCCTCAATGCATGCTAAAAAGTCATTGGCCGGGATGGCCTTCAAAACGCGCGTCGATTCACGTTGAATCTCGTCAATCGCCTCAAAACGGTGTTGCCGGAGTGGCCTTTTGAGTTTAGGGAATAGCCAGAAGTCGCACAGTGCTAAATCAGGTGAAAACTGTGGTTGTGGAACGATATGGATTTCATTTTTGGCGAAAAAGTCACGAAGAATCAATGCTGTGTGAGCTGGTGCATTATCGTGACGCAAAAACGAAAAGTTGTCTTTCCATAAATGTGGCATCTGTTTGTGAATAGCTTCACGCAAACGACGCATAACACTAAAATAATATTCCTTGTTGACAGTTTGTCCCGGCGGAAGGAATTCTTAATGCACCACACCACGGTAATCGAAGAAAACAGTCAACATGACCTTGAATTTTGAGCGACTTTCGCGTGCTCTTTTCGGTCTTGCTTCACCTTGGTCTTCACTTCGGTCTTGCTTGTCACGGTATTCGCTTGATTGATCGGCTGTTTCCCGGCCGTAAGCATAAATCCAAGTCTCATCTCCAGTTATGATGCATTTCAATTTGTCCTGATAGTCAGAAAGCATTGTTTCACATACTTCAACGCGAAGATGTTTTTCCAAAAAATTCAGTGTTTTCGATACCAATCGAGATTTGACGCGTTTGATGTCTAAAACACCTTTAAAATGGAACTGACACATCCTTTTGAAATTCCGACATCCCCAGCAAGGTCTCTAATTGTAAATCGATGGTTTGCAAGTACCAAATCTTTAATTTTTTGGATGTGAGCTTCGCCGGTTGATGTTTATGGTCGACCAGAGCGCTCTTCGTCTTCAATGCGTTCTCCGCTTTCTTTGAACTGTTTATACCACTTGTAAACATTTTTTTCCGATATAGTTTGCTCACCGAAAGCGTAACTCAAACACTAATGAATATTTTGAAGAGAACACACAGGTGTCAAGAACAGTGCCAACAACCTGGAAAAAAAAAAATTTGAAATTCCATATGTTCGGGAACTTTAAATTGAAAATTGGTTTTACTTTTTGGACACAGTAGTACGTTTAGTCTGACCTCGACTTACGAAAGATATGAAACCGTTCGAGGTTGAGGATTCTACTACAATATGTTCCAAGGAAAGCATAGAAAAGTAAATATAGAGTTTAAAGAATAGTAACAGTTTAAATTGTAGCATTGAACTGAATTGAATAATAATTGAAATATTGGATAAATCTTTCTCAATTTATGATACTTTTATTTCATAAAAATATTTTAATGCTAGATCGAAATTACGAAGATATAGCAAATACCGAAATTCTTAAAAATTAATTTTGATAATATACAGTAAATAATTGCAACCACATTAAATAATAAATGAAACAACAATATCCCCTGCTTTAATAAAAATGTATGTATAAGATTGTTATAATGAAACACAAGGAATTTAATACTTTCTGGGATGGACTTAAATATCCCATAATTTGTTGCGGAAAAAAATAATAGGATCCTGGATAACAATCCCTAGTTCCAGTATATGAAGAACGCCTGTTATTTCCTAAAATTTAATCTAACTCATAGTTTTAAAATATTTTTAGCACCGAAAACATAAACAACCTCCCACCTTAAAAATATTTTAAGTATATCGTACCGTCATTTATAATCTCTAGCAATCCTACTACTATCTATTAAGTATTTAATTGAAATTCTGATTTTTCATTTTTAATTTGATATTACTCTAACTAATGCTAGACCCGACGACTATGGCACAATATATGTTCGGCAAGAACAAGACAGAGCTAAAAAGTTTAGCGAAATACAGATTTAGTTCTACCCGCGCAAAGGCCCGCCATATCAATTAGGAAATTTCCCTAAAAAAATGTTCCTGAAATTCTTAAGCCAAAACATTTATTAGTAAGAATCTAATCATACTTAAAGTATTAAATTTTTTTTCTTCATTTATTGAAGCTGTTTCTCGATGAACATTATAAGGTAATTTTTTTGCTCTGCAATTCTTTTAATTGCTCGGCTCTTCTTTTCCTTTCGCTTTTAACTATTTCTTGTTTTGGAGCTTTAGATTTTTTTCTTGCCATTGATTCAACAAACTTGGGAGTCGAAAGATCTCACATAGCTCAGCATTGCTTTTGTTATTTTGCTGCTTAAAATGCCTCTGGCAACTAGTACTCCATCGTAACCACCGTATTCACCTGATTTAGCACCGTCCGACTTCTGACTATTCCCTAAACTCAAAAGACCACTCCGGGGACACCGTTTTGAGTTGACTGAAGAAATTCAACGCGAATTGGCGCGTCCTTCGAATGCCATTCTTGCCGATGACCTTTTTATCATGCATTGAGGATTGGAAAAAAAGTTGGCATAAGTGCATCGTGTCCGGAGGGGATGACTTTTAAGGCGATGAAATAAATTTGGAAGAATAAATAAAGAGTTTTTGCAAAAAATTGGTCTTACTTTTTGGGCACAGTAGTAAACCTTTTTTGCAAAAGAACAACACAATTACACATGCTAATATTTACAATCACACCAAGTTCTTTTGTTCAAAGTGTTCTATTATTCTTAAAGAACATTTTTTTTTTTTAAATAAAAAAAAAATTCTTAAGGAATTAAAGGGTAACTATATAAGGAATTAAAGGGTAAAACTATATAACTACTAATTGAGTGCATCAAGAAAAAAAAAATATATATATATATACACTCATGTATTCTTTTTAAATAAATGAATATAACATTAACATTCGTGCAATTCCGACAGCAAAACCTCAACGCTTTTCAAATCAATCCTCAATGCTTTCTGAGCGCTATCGCCTGTTTCTGCATTGCAATCGGAACAAAAGAAGAAACAGGAATAAATGTGAAGATATTCAGGAAATTAGATGATGGATTAACTTTTAAAGAATATCAAGAAGGTGGGAGAGGAAATATCAGGCAACTAATAATTGCAGTTTTAAGAGAGTTTTTGGTTATATATATAAATATGTTTTTTGGAGAGAGCAAAAACAGCGAAGAATCTCATCCTTATTTTCAACAACATCAATTCAAAAAACTCCTCCTAGTGCATTTTTTTTTTTTTTTTTTTTAGTTTTTAAAAATTATTTTTATACATGTTTTGTTTTTTTTCGATCTATCACGAATCGAAAGCTACACGGTATTATCGATTTCTTTTTCTGATCACATATTTTTTTTTTTTAATTTTGTAAAGCAGCAGTAATTCATGTTTATTTCCTCCAAACCTTTAAGAACAGTGTCTATATTTTAAAAGATATCGTCCAGCAAAACGGATTTTTCATTGGTTGCATAAAAGATTTTTCTCGGAGTCACTCGGTTTTGAAGTCCGGATTTTCGGGGTCATACGATACAATTCTCATGATTAACAAAAGGTTGAAAATTTTTTTTGCCATTCCTCACATTAACAAGGTTTTTTAATTAAAAGTTTTGAATGGGGTCGATGTTTGGGCAACCTGCCTTAGATGTGGCGCAGAGGTAAAGAAACGGATCCCTGACCGCGAGGTCGAAGGTTCGAATCTAAACCCTGCTCCTTTCACTATTCTGCTACGTTGTGCACCTTTACTCTTTAAAATTTATTTCATTTAAAATTTTTTTAATTTATTGAATTTTCTAAAAATTATGTCTAATAATAAAAATTAAGATAAGGAGGTACAGGGCACTCCAACAAAACAACAGCCGTAAGCCACGACAGCAGTCATCCGATAAACAAGTAATATAAAATTAATAGTTTAAAAAAACACGCTTTTAGAGTGAATCAAACTAAAAAGTAAAAAATAATTGTTAACATAAGAATAAAATGACTGACAAGAAAATGAATGTCACTGTTCTAAAAGCGTGGGGTGCTCGATATCAATAGTTATAATTTTTCACTAGTTTCATTCCGAAATGCAGAGTTAGTTTAAAAATGTCATACAAAGCACCCCACGCTTTTAGAAGAGTGACATTCATTTTCTCGTCAGTCAATTTATTCTTATGTTAACAATTATTTTTTACTTTTTAGTTTGATTCACTCTAAAAGCATGTTTTTTAGTGTTTTTAAACTATTAATTTACTTTTTACTTTGATTAACTCTAAAAGCGTGTTTTTTAATTTTTTTAAACTATTCATTTATTTTTTATTTTTTAGTTTGATTAACTCTAAAAGCATGTTTTTTAGTGTTTTTAAACTATAATATTTAAATGAGGTGTAATTGTAATTCTGAGTAAAATAAAGGCTAAATGCGAATAGGTCGAGCCAGCCAGGATTCGGACAGGGAATCTCCTGATCCGTAGTCAGGCGCGTCATCCATTGTCCCACGTAGGTTTGAATGTCTTTACTGAATACTTTCATTTTACATGTGTTAAATTGGTCTTCATAAGTTAAAATAAAATCTCTAATCCCGGCGATCTTAATCATGATTAATTTATCAAAATATTATAAATTTATCAAACTATTTTAGTGTCGTTGGTCCTTCATAAGTCTACAACGTTTAAATTAAATCTGATCGTTTAAAGTAGGGCAAAATTGAGCCCAAAGAGTCAGTTACAAACAAACATTCAGGTGAAACTAATATACTAGCGTATTAAAAAGAATGAACTGTTTTCTTACTGAAAGATGCCTGTAAATGTTTCTTTGCAGCTTAAATAGTGTATATGAGGAGAAACAGATCTCCAGGGGAAAAAGTCAGTTACATGCATACAAACATACAGGTGAAACTAATAAAAGCGTATTAAAAACAAATTTTTTAAAGTCAATTCCTACTTTTTTTCACTCTATTGCAGAAAGTCCTTTATAAATAATTTTCATTCATTTTTTTAAGTTTATCTGGCGCCATCTATTGATAGATATATGCAATTTAAATCTAGAAAAAACTAAAATTAATTAATTAAATTTAATTACTGAATTAATATTTGAAAAAACTGCATTAACATCAATTGTCATCCACTACAAGTTAAAAAAAATGTATTTGAACATAAGTGGAGGAATAAAAAGTATTTTATGAACGATTGAAAATTTGAACAAGATATATATAGGGAGAGTGTGAGCTAATAGAAGGAATTGAAAAAGACTAACTAACAGAAAAATAAATACGAGAGAAAAACTTTCTTAGTAAAAAAAATTAAGGGAAATCGGAGCTTCCAAGGACACCGATGATAAAAACAAAAATTTCAAACACGCGAAATATGCTGAGCTAAAACGTACACTATATTATATCTAAAATACACTGACAATTAGAAATTCATAGATATATACCCATGCAAAAAAAGGAAACATGCTGCAACTTACTTTTACATACAAAGAAAACTATTCATTATTGAAAAATTGACTAATTAAAATGCCTCTAGAAGACTAATGTTACCGGAATGACGACCTGGCTGAGAGAACTGTAGAAAAAGGTAAACAAATGATCGGAGAAGAGAGTTACATGAGCTATCGTAAAATTCTAACTAGAATTACGTTAGATGTTAGAATTATTCGTTAAGAACGAGAGCTGTTCCAGATAGAAGTGTACTTCGGCTTTGGGAGACAGAAGAAATCTTGACTAATCATTACACGTGGTCATTTTCTAGTGTTTATTGCATACGGATCAAGAAGTTTTACAAATCGAGATTTTTTCGAGGAAATTTTCAGAGAATCTTTTTTAGCAAAATTTAGAATTGGTTGAATACGGACTTATGTAAGAATTCTCGGCGAAATGTAGCGGATGCAGTTTCCTCAGCGTGGTCCCGGCTGTATCAATCCAAATTAGAGCAGCATAAAGTAGAGATGATCTAATGACCGAGGTTTAAATAATGAACTTGTTTCTGATCGTGAGAAATTGCTCCTCCGATTGATTAGTGGTCTGAGTGTTTGATTTAAAACGTAGCTGAAGTTAACTTTGTTTTGAATGTGATTGCATAAAAGTTCGCGGTCAAGTGTGAGTCTGAGGTATTTGTACTCCGTGACAAAAGGCAGATT
The DNA here is from genome assembly GCA_021605075.1 of Caerostris darwini. Lineage (NCBI taxonomy): Eukaryota > Metazoa > Arthropoda > Arachnida > Araneae > Araneidae > Caerostris > Caerostris darwini. The sequence continues at coordinate 122,144 of BPLQ01005848.1, forward strand.
GAAGATTGTGATTGGATGGCGGGAGGATTTCGTTTAGTAAAAAAGATAAGAACGGCGCCTTTATTAGGATTAGCTTTAACTTTCCAGAGACAAGTTTAAAGTTTAGCACTAAAAATTTGAAGATTATCTAATATCTTGAGTTCTCTATGATGTTGCATTGTTATTGCGGTATCGTCCGCGTACACGCCGGTGCTTATACACTACTGGCCATTAAAATTGCTACACCAGGAAGAAATGCAGATAACAAAATGATATTTATTGGACACATATATTACACTGGAAATAACAAGTGATTAAATTTTCAAGAAATTTGGGAGGATAGATCCTGAGAAATCAGTATCCAGAACAACCACCTCTGGCAGTAATAATAGCACTTATAGGTACTTACGTATTAACGATACCTTGGCGACAGTAGCGCCAATAAAGAGCACATGCGCCAACCGCAGCTACAGATTAGACAACGCAGGTAAGTGCTGGCGACACTTAAAAACCGCCAAGTCTGTCGCCAAGGTATCGTTAATACGTAAGTACCCACTTATACGCCTAGGCATTGAGTCAAACAGAGATTGGATGGCATGCACAGCTCATCAACTGTAGTGACTGCTACTTACACGAGGCATCACAACTTTTGAACAGGCAACAACGTTCAAATGCAAATTTGTGTATGAGAAACCGGCTAAACAATTTCCTCATCTAAACACATCGTAGTTGTCGCTACTGGTGCCTGCTGTCTGAATGCGCTAAAAAGCTAATAATTTGCTTACCACAGTACCGTCTTCCTGTCATTTAAATTTCACGTCTGTAGCATGTCGCCTTCTTGGAGTAACAGTTTTAATGGCCAGTAGTGTATTTTGCGCGAGCGGGAAATCGTTAACACAAATATCGAATAGTATCGGCGATCTCTGCCGGAGTCCACTGGAGATGTTTCGCGGCACGGTTGTCGATTTTGACTTTGAAGGTTCTATTACTTAGAAAGGAGATAATTAAATTAGTGAGCGGAAGCGGGAAGTTTTTGAGTTTAAAGTAGAGACCGGTATGCCGAATGCCCAACGCTTTGCGATATCGAGGGACAAAGGCAAAGGTTGTGTTTTTTCTGGGATTTCCTGGGACAGGTAAGTCCCGCACATCCATCGTAAAAGGGGTAAAATGAATTTCAGAAAGATAATTGCAGAAAAGGAAAATCAGAAGATTCACAGAATGGGATAATTGCGGATGGGCCATAACTCAGGAGTGATTTAGTCAAGAAGTCTTTGCACGATGTTGTGAGTTAGAACAGCTGGATTCAAAGAATCAGAGAGGCAAGAGGGGGAAAAGAGCAAGAGATCATAGAGCCCTATGGGCGCATCCTGTCGGCTAAGAAAGTAGGGGAGAAAATGCTAAACGGCGGGAGCAGTTGTAAACAAAAACGGTCGGAGTTTAAATAATCCCACGGGATTGGTCGGAAGTCGAATTTTTAAAAACGGTGGAAAAGGAAAAGAAGAAAGCAAAATTTATCAAAATGAGAGTACCCATATGGGATAATTAGGGAGAAAAACGGACATTAACGAGAACTACAGTAATGTGCGTGGTAATGCTCGAAAATGGTAATGGCTTTTTCGTTATCGTCTTGGATTAATTGAAGAGTAGGCAAGGCCGATCTGATTTCGTTTAATAGAGAAGGAAAATGTAAAGATCGTAATCGAATCGCGATAGAATTTTGAATAAGTGAAGAGCGGCGTCCGAGAGGATCGGGGCGGAGGTTTCCTTTAGGAGGGGCGGGACATCTATCACTAAAGCTGCGGTGGATGAGTTCAGCCACTCTATATATACACTTCGCGAGTTGAAGATTAAGTGACTTACCGAAACTAAACGGCTCTGGAATTATGATTTTGTTTTTATTGCAAAAACTGTGCATAATATTTTCATAAATTTTGCTAAGTGAGAGAGATCGACCTATAATTTTGTGGAAGCAAAGGGTCGGTGTCAGTTTTGTGGATAGGCGATAAACTGTAATTTTCCATTTTTGGGGGAAATACGAGATATTGAGTTATTCGTTTAATATTTACAACAAGCCACCAAATTAATCTGAGTGGCAGATAAATAAACATACTGATTTTGTCGATCGAGTTTTTATGAAGTTGATGATTTCGTTGGCGGTAATATTGCAATTACAATTTACGTGCGAAGTGTTATGGCATTTTTCAGTTTCGGATTCAACACGTTGGTAATTTCGTTGTTGAGGGTTGCATTAAGCTCAAATAAATCTCCGACAATCTGCAATTGCTAATTTTTTTCAGCTGGAGAAATATTGCCAGTTTCAGTACTGAGCGGTGGAAATATATTTTGCGTTTTTACTTTTTTCTGAACTCACTATTAAACATATATAACCGTAGGAGCAACTGAACGACATGGCCGTCTTCTGTGCATCTAACTTTTGGCGCCTGAAAAGCCTTAGACAAGATTATATATTTTTTATACATAAATAAATTTTTTTTTACGCATATGTGATGATAGCACTGGAGTGCCATAATTTGTTAACTATTCGTCCATTTGGCTGTGGAATTTTTCCTTTTGAAACTTAATTTTCCTCAAAATATTTCCTGATCTTTTATCAAATTTTCTGACTTTTCCAGGTTGAGTGATCACACTTTTATAAAATACGTATGTTTCTTCCCCATAAAAATATTAATATTTATTAGTAACTTAACATAACTTTCCTAGCTTACTTTTTTAGGTTCAAAATAGTCCCAGCCTATCTCACAGATGTCGCTATCAAGAAAGCATGTCATTTACTTTCTCAAGTTCATTGGTCTTCTTAAGAAGGAAGTGCCAGTAAATTATTTGAATTTTGATTATTTTTTTAAAACAAGATTATATAATTGAAACATAATAGTTTCTAAGTTTTCATGCTTTAAAACTGCATTTAATTTTTAGTAAGACTATTTACAACAATTAAACATTTTTTAAGAAACTGTGTAAACTAAATGCAATTAATATTTTATCCAATAATTTATTTATTTCAAGTCAATTATTTTTCCTGAGCATAATAAATTAGATGCATAAATGAATGTATCCTGGAACAAATATGAAATAGTATGGTTTTAATGAATGAATTAGTTTGGCGGTACCTGAAATAAATTGTTACTTTATTTAAAAAATAAAAATAATTAATAAAAAAGCATGTCTACTAAAATATATAATAATTTGTTTGTCTAAAAATATATTCGATATATACTTTTGACAAAGATATCAAGAATTTTTGATATTACTACTTAATACACAACAAAACAAATGACACTGATATATATTAGAAAATAAAGAAAAAATGGTTAAGATCTTTCAAATACCAAAGAGTTTAGGAATTTTTTTATGAATTAATGAAACAATATAATTATTGTATCAATTAATGGATACAGATATATATAAGTTTTTTTACCCATCTGGCAGCTGACGTGGCATTGAAGTTATACGACTTAAAGTGTCAATAGTATTAAATAGATCCACCTAGTAAATAAAAAGCTATGATTAAAAAAATATTTACACACATCTGAAAATATATTCAAATATGCACTCTAAATTTAGAATTACTTATCATTCAAAATCATTCAAGTTTAAAAATTAATCTCATACCTTATTTTGGGTTATTTTGAAAGCAATTCTACAACAATTAATTAATTTTTTAAAACTCAAAATTACACAAAAGTATTTTCTCCCATTTATACATGCACTTTCCAAATATCTGGCCAAATTATAAAGGATGGTAAAGAATTTAAAAATTTTAAATCATAAATTTTTTTTGTTAATGATTCATATAAAATGTTCTCTGCCAAACAAATGCAAAATGTGACTAAAATGGATCATTTTACCACACATAAATGCTTGATCAGATACACTCAAAACACCTTCAATTTCATAAGTGGAAGATGTTAACATTTTTCTAATAATTATGTGTTTATATGCATATGCACACTTAAAGGTTTTTGCCCTTGTCTATAAAAACATGTTCCACATAATTCAATGTTTCATTCATAAGTGTCATGTAAACCATGTTTCTTAAATATACAAATGGCATCAGATATTTTTTAATTCAGTGCTGAAAAATTAACAGAATGATTTATTTAATTAAGTGGAAATTATGTAATAAAAATAAACTGAGAATTATTTATGAGTTGGAAATGGAAATTTTCACCTTCAAATACAAATTTTTTCTTCTATCAAAAACAACAAAATATTATATTAAACATCATCCTAATTTAAAATGTTAGAAAAGCACATGATTATATAGAAATGATAAAATACTTAACTTATCTAATAGAATATGAAACTTATGAACATTTTATTTACCTCTGTCACCAAACCAGATTGCCTTTCATCCAGCAAGTACAGTTTGACTAATTGCATTGCAAATGTGACTGCCATTCCATTCAATCCATTTTCCATTGACTAAAGTGAAAGGAGAGAGTTTAATACAAATTAAATGAAATTTTTGCTTTGCAAAAAGATAAAACAATGAAATATTTTAATTAGACAATATAGGATAATTAAAAATTCTGATAAATAAAGTTCAAATCAATTTTTATGTGAATTATAAAACTCAATGCTATTTTCTCCAAGCATTTAATTTAAGTGCTTTTTGACTCTCTGCAAATATGAAAATGATCATTCATTTTACTCCTTAAATACAATAATATATTTGACATTTAAGATACACCAGGTGGTAACATGTTTCAGAATATTCTAGAATAAAATGTAAGCTAAAATTTATGCACATGTATGTATTTGTATTTCTTATAATTTAGAGATAATAATGTTTAGTATTATTTTCTAAACATTTTTTTTTTTTTTTTCTGAAATAACATTTGTTCTGAACTTGTTCAGTACAAATATTAAAAATGCAAAAACGGACAAGAAATATTCTTCCTAATAAGTCTCACTAAATTTTTTTATTTGTAACATAAGTGTGCATAAGCTGCAACAAAGTAAAGGCAAAACTGCCGAGATAGATCAAGAAAAAAAATATACATATATAAAACAGGGAAAGAATTATGCCGTTCAGAGAAAAAAAAATTTTTTCTTTTAAATTAACATTCTGTCAAAAGAAATGGAGCAATATAACCCAATAGCAATGTGGGATCAGAATTTCTTCTGCTTTAGAAAAAGAAGTCTTTTTAAACATGCAGTAATAAGAAGCAGCTACTATTTGTTACAATTTATTTATAAAATTGCAAATGTTAGGCAAAGAACAGCCCCTATTAATTAAAATAATAATATTCGTTATTCATATCTGCAAAGGCAATAACAGGCTGTCTGACAAAATAATTTATTAAGACAAATTTTAGAAAAATGTTTGAATTAAAATTTCAACAAAATAATATTTATATTGAATGTACTTGAACCAAAGATGAATAAAAAAAAGGTGTCATATGCACTATTTTTAATCACGTAGATTAATTTTATCTTAAACAATTTTTTAAGGAAAACACAATTTTTTATTAATTCCTTAAGAAAAACTAATTGTAATATTTTTTTTTTATTACATACATTCAGGAGGAGAAAACAAGTAGCTACCTGAGTAAGATGCAAGTCATAGGTTGGTAAATTAATGAGATGGTTCCTTATGAGTAGATCAACAGCTTCTGGGTTGTATCTGCATTCTTCGCGACTTTCAATGAGCCATCGAGTGACCTGCTTGCTGGTACACAAGGGGCCACAAACTCTGGAATCATATAGAGCCTTCATGACCATTAAGTAGCCATCTCTAAAACGCAAGGAGATGTCGTTGTCGGCAAAAGGCTGGCACATGCCTTCCAAAAAACCTTCAACGGTCTGGAAGAGAAAAGAAGCAGGTTTAACATAATATACATGGAATACATAATTGGTAAATTATTAACTTTTGATTTAGATAAATTATTTTTTTATACGAATCAAATTTTTTTTTGTTCATTTCAAATTGGTTGTGTATTCTAATAAAATATCTTCAAATAAAACTAAAAAAAAAAAAAAAAAAAAAAAAAAAATGCATCACATGTGAAGTTTGAAAACATTTTATGCAAAGCAGCTTTTAAATAAAAGTACATTTTTAGGAATAAAACAATTTGGTTTAATCAAAACATGGCACAGAATAATTGAGACACAAAGACAATGTCTTTTTGGAGAAGTAATTTTCTGTCTATTACTGTTTTATTTCATTAAATGCTGAGACATAATAGCTTAACCAGTTATAAAATAAGCTTTACACTTTAAAGGTATCTAAACATAATAAAAACTATTTACAATTTAAGGAACTGAATGAAGCATAAATTACTTCCAATAATTTGATAATTATTTATTTATAACAAATTTATTTATATCTTTATCTTTATTCCAATCAAATACTTGTTTTTGAAATAAAGACAATGATATTATAACTTTTATTCAAATTATTATTTGAACAGTAATGTATTTACTAAGGAATAATTTTTACAAAGAAAAAAAAAAAGTTAACAAGTTAGGCAAATTTTCATTCAAAATGTTTGCTTTTTTATCCAATATTTGTAAAAATATTATTATTAGAATAGATAAAATATAGTGAATACTAATTACTAATTTAAATAATTCATCTTACATAATTAACAAAAATGAACAAAACTGTTTCATAGCATTTTTACACTGAATACTATAACATACAATCTTGAGCACTTGTAAAGCGATCATACATTACTACAGCCTGTACTGTTTTGTTTAGATTAAATTTTTTTTTCTATGTCTTAATGGGCACAGTATGTCTTAAGTTGCATAATTTTTTTTTTTTTGTACCAGATGGAACATGCTATTATACAAAAAAAGCACTATTGTTACAACAGAATAAAAATTTTAATTAGTTTACAAGTTTTTTTAAGCAATTAGCAAGTCTATTTAAACATTGTATAACTAATTTATCTTTGAAATTAATATCGTCTCAAAAATCTATTGCATTCACTACCAGCACAAATTTATGTTTAGCCATTTTCAAATAACTTTAATTTATACTAAAATATAAAAATACTTCTTTAATACTAAATTCTAAATTGATAAATTGCAACAATATTATCTTTCCAAAAAATTGTACACTAAATATATTTTAAACCTTTAAAAAATCAAATAAAACAGCAACTAACCTTTTGTAGAAGGGTGAACTGAGGTGGAACAGACTGGACTTCTCTGTTATTCCGAGTCATAATAACTGCTTCAAGCAAACCATGCAGTGCGGCAACATGAGGGCTTGCCTGATTCCCCATAACTCCATGTAAAAGCATCTCTAATTCATTCATTAATTTGTCACAGATTTGGGACAATTCATCTGTGGCATAAGGTTGTAAAATCTGCATTTGAAACAAAACTTTACATTAAAAATCTTTATTTCAGAGGGAGAACAGACTACACTAATAAATCTTATTACATTGTTTTTCACAAATACATTTGTCAGTTAAGTTTTTTTTTAACTCTTAACTTTTCTCTCAGAATAAAATAATTGAATTAATTTTTTAAATGATATTGTATATTAGTAGCAAGAATATTTAGTAAAAAAATAAAGAATCAAAAGGGCTTCAAAGTCTTTCTTTAATGCATATAATTTATTTGAAGTATTTAAAATTTTCCAGAACCCAGTAAAACAAACCTTGAATCCTACAACTGTTACTAAATCAGCTATTCAAAATTTCTATTCTATCCTCTATAACTATTATACATCAACATTCAACACATTATAGAAAATTTAACATACATATAGGATTTAATTTACATATTATTTGAAATAACATAGTAATTGGGGCCTGGTGGTCAAGTGACTAGCACTCTGGCGCTCTGTACTACGGGTTTTGAGCTTGAGTCCCGGTGGTGCCATGGATGTTAATAGTGGTTTAGAATCCACTTTAAACCATAGGTCCCGATCTAATATGACCATAGTGCGACAAACCAGGCCATTGGGCACAGGGCGAAAAACATATCCATAAAAATTTTCATGTTTCGAAATTTGCCAGTGGGAAAAAGGCGTTGGCCCATCATGGGCCGTTGAGCCAAATATGATTACGACGACATTTAACAATTAAACATATCCCCAAAGGGACTTCTTCTTTAAGCTATGATTTAGATTTTTATATTAATCTAAAATATTTTAAATATATCACTGCGTAAACAAAATTAACTTTGGTGTGCAAGCATCTTTTGATTATATAAATATTCTTTATCGCATTAATTAAACATGGAGTTCTTTAGTATTAATTATTTTTACTTAACAATAATGATTAATTCGTAGATATCTTATATATGTTTATAAAGATGCTACATGTTTTAATTTTACATGGTGAATAGTTTAAATAAAAAATGATGAATTAATAGCAACAAGTATCTCATATATTGTTAATACATATTTTATCAGTTAGTTTTTGAATATGTGGATAGCAGTTTTCAAATTAAAACAATATTCAAAATTTTGTATGCAAAAACCTTGCACACTGCAATGTTATATTTCCAGCTAATCTAAATTTATTATGCTTGTTTTTAAACAAACATTTATTTTTGTATGATGGATATGGATAGGTTTAAAAGGAATTAACAGTTAACAAAAAAACTTGGTTAAGAATAGAGATGAGGAGCATTAAAAAAAATTTGCAGATGTAACTTAGTATAAATTTCTACAGGTATTTTTGGAGTAATATAGAGAATATTAGAAGCATTAATATCCATTAATACAATGAAGTATTTTGACAAAAATGGATCTTAAGCAGCCAGCATGTAAGAAAAAGATTACATTAATAATGAAGAAAATGTCCAATAAATTATACAAACATGCAAATTTTGTATAGCTTAATGAATTATATAATAAACTACAGAAAGAGGGGCAAGAAAGAAAATTAAATTTATCTTTTCTCCAGAGTAAAAAATAGAAAATATCTTGCAATCCAACATTACAGTAAACCTAATTCATTCTGTCATTCTGAGTTATACATGAATTTTCAAAGACCATGGCTAAAGATATAATGAAGGAATGTTATTTTATCACTTATGCCTTTTCTTTAAAAATTTTATCTTTCAGAAGCAATTTTTAAGATTTTCCCAATTGGAGTGTAGGTAATAATATATTATATAATTATGTACAATTATAATGATTTATAAAAATCAATATTTATATTGAATTTGGAAATTTTAAATTGTAATAAAAAGCAATTCCAGAAAATGTATACGTGATTTGTGAATATTACTCATTATAAATTGTTGTATTTTTTTGGTTATTTTTTTATACATGCTAACAAATTCTTTATTCCGTGACATTTTATCAGTTAAAATAAGATTCATTTGCATACTTTCACTGTTACACACTTTTCTAATTTTAACTATTTATGACTTATCTATAAATGATATTATATAGCACTGATAGATCAATGTCAAATTGCAAGGCATCATTTTTAACTCTTTGTTGTTAATAATGATTATAACAGACCAAAGAGCAGGAAAGACAGGATGTTAAAAAGGAATGTTTCCAACCAGAAGGTCACTCACAGCCACAGATCGATTAATGTTGGGTGGTGGTTGCTCTCTATCTCCATTGGGCAAGAATCCAGGAATCATTCGAGCAAATTCTTCATACACAGCCATCTGCTGGGGGGTCACACCACCGACCTTTTAAAAAAAAAACTTTAAGGTTTTTAATAGTTCTTTACAAGATCATATAAAAAAGTAACTAACAAACCAAGTTAAAAATCCTCATAATAAGTTCCACGATAATTAATAATCAGTATTTAAATCAAACAAATTTTGATATTTACAGTATGATTCGAAATTTAATAAAGTAAAAGATTATAATATTCTTTTCTTTATAATAAAAGTTACAAAAAGGACATTTGTTTCAAAAAGGACCATCAATAATAATAATAAAACAAAATTAGAATCCTAGAAAAGAAAGGAATTGTTTGATATACTGATTTTATTTGTTACTTGCAGTGAGATAAAAAAAAATGTTAAGTATACAATAAATAAAATCCTCTGATATGTTGATAACACAGAATATATAATATTACAATGCAACAATTCTATTCCTTATGGGAGAGAGGAAATTTTAAAAGGGAATTTTTAAATGCTATTTGAATTGTATTCTGGAATTGTAATGGATGAAAAACCTGGATAGAAAATGGTATTTAAGATTATTTATTTCCTAAATCTCCATATACTTATTTGCTAAATATATCTACAAACAAATTTATCATAAAAATCCAAAAGAAAAATGATACAGAAAAATATAACAAAGATAAAAGCTCCTTCCCAATAATATATTTTATGTTAAAAGAAAACAATTATGTTTGTGCAAATTGTACTTAATCCTTTACTTGTAATATCATTATTTTTCAATGATGACTTTATTGAGAGTAGATTATAACACATACGAAATCTTACAATACAAATTTGTATATATTTCCCATTATAACAAATTTATAAAGGGAAAAATACACATAAAAGAACATTCAATTAAGTCTTACATTTTCTAAATCTAAAGTTGTACTAAGATGTATCAAAGCATTATTGAAAATTTCAATTTGAAAGACATTGTATATGCTCTTTCAATAAATGTTGCACCTTCATTTCACATTAAAAACTTTAAAATCAAGACAGTTTTAAGCATAAAACATAATGCATAACTGATTTTTTAAACATGGTTCACATGTTTTGATTATGACATAGATGATAGCATGTTCTTTACAAGCTTATTCATTGGATATACCAGTTTAGGATATGTCTCTTTTAAAGATAAGGCTTTTTTGATGAATTGTTTAAAATATTATACAGATAGAATATTTTATTAATGTATTTTAGATTGTCTTAGTGGATCAATAAATATAGATTAGGCTTTATAGATTTAGCCTCTTCATCACATTCTATATTTATCCTACATAAAAATTGTTTCTCTTCTTATTGGTATTATTGCTTCTATTATTTTGTATTGTATTTTTGCTTTCAGTTGAATATTTCAATCTATTTTCAATAGATTTCTAAGTTTATTTGTACTCAAATCCTTTTAGAGGGATTTGTAAGTAATTCACTTGCAAATATACGCAATTTACATTGGTAACAATTTGAAACTGCAGAAAATAGAGAAAAATACTGTTGGAATAAGTAAGCAATTGTTAATTAACAATATTTAAAAACCTACTATAAAAATTAATAAGATCTCAACTTTAAAATTTTATTACCAAAAAAACAGCTCTAATACAGAGATAGAACCATTCATTATAAAGCCTTATTAGATTTTAGGAATATTTTTTTGATATCCACGAGAGAAAAAAAAATTCTATAAAATATATAAAGATTGGAAAACAGTTTAAGAATTTTAAGTCTTTCAGATACATCAGAAGAATTGATACACCTAGAATCGGCATATTTGTATAGAAAAAAAATACCTTCAATCGTATTTGCTCGGGCATTCTTTCTGCCTGATAGGTCAAAGCCATTGGATCGCAGTAGCGTCTACCTTCACTCCTAGCATGCTTTCTAACATCATATTCCTATTACAAAAATAAAAAGTCATTCAAAATTAATAGATTTTTACAGTTTAATTATTTCAAATTAATTATATACAAAGATGTTACTCACTGTATTAAGTCGTTTGTCGATTTCAGGAAGTGCTTTCTCGACTGCAGTCTTTTGAATGAAACAGCAAGCAAGCTCCAAATTGTCATGTGCAACTATGTCCGAGGCCTGCTCTGACAGTTCTTTTTGCTGTTGCGTAGGATTCTAATAAAATAAATCAAAAGTGAAACTAACTGCTTTATTACACCCCTATAGTATATTGTATTAGATCTAAAAATTTTGTACACAAGAAGTAGGTACAGTAGTAGTTAGTAACATACAAGTAGATAAGTATAAAGTAATTTCATCAACTTTAATACATTAGATTGTTTGTTTTATTATTAGATCTTACTGTGGAGATTATTTATTCTGATTATATTATTATTAGCATTATTATGATTCTTAATTATTAGATGTGAGATTAGGTTTATTGGAATTAAAAAAAAGAAGTTTTATAAGCAATTATTAAGATAAATTTTTACAGGGATTTCATGATTATAAAGCATTACATACACAATAGGGAATAATTTAAGATTAACTTTCAGCCAAAAAAGTTACTTGTGATCAACTAATAATATTTCTAAACTAAAATGGGAAATAAATATATATATATAATTTTTTTTTAAGTGTGATATCAGCATTTATTATTTGCTGAATGCCGATTACGCATAATTGAAATGTTTCATACGTAATATAAATCAAATAAAAATCAGTAGTCAAAAAATTTTCTATCTTAATAAATCTACAATTTTAGCCTAACTAAAGCACAATGATAACCCTCACTTTTTATTAGTAGAAAACAGATAAATCAATCCTTTTTAATAGTCAACAAATGTTCGTAGAAAAGGATAGCAAAATTTGTTCTAATTAATTAATATGTAAAGCAATATTAATGACTATGCCATTGCATCTAGTTGTTTTTAAAATAAACTAATCAAAACTTCATAAGATTGGTATATTTCTCAATACATTTATAAAAAAAAAATTTAAAAAAATTGAACAGTAACTTACTCTCAAGGCACCCATGAAAGCAGTTCTCAGATTGGTGAGGATTGAAAGAAAAAGAGGATCTCGACATGTGATCATCACCATGCCTGCAGTCAAGCTGCGGGTCATATGATGTGCAGAAATTCGCATTCTTGATTCCTCAGGATCCAAGGCAAAATCCTACAACAAAAAACAACCAATCAACATGCATTTATATAAGTTTACAAATATATTTATGATAGTTTTTATTAAGGCTGGACAAAGTTGAAATTTCTACAATCAATATATTGTGCAAATATTTCTTAAGCCAAAATAAAAATTTTATTTAAAAGTTTCACTCTTCTTTTCTCTCAAGTTTCACTTCTTTCTCTTTTGGTGTTTTTTTTTTATTTCACTTTATTTTGAATTGGTTTTATTGAAATATTTTATATTTCCATATACAGTAAAGAAAAAGAAATGTTATTGTATTAATTGTATTTAAAAGAATTTTTTTTTATTTAAAGCAAAATGGTAAAACATTTCAAACTAATAAGAATGCAAGCAAAAAGCCTTCTATACAAAATTCTTAATTAAGTTAGTTTTTTTAAAAAATTTTAGTATCTAAAAGAGATTTTTTATTTTACTACGTTAAGCTTAAGTAAATGTAATTGGATTTTACACAACTCATGTTTCTAAATAACAATTATCTGTAAAATGTAAATTATTTGTTAAAATGTAAATTTTTCTAAAATCTCATTAAGCAATCATAATGATCTCAACTTTCGGTAAAATTTTATAACAGCAAAACATTCATTAATATTACATATGATTATTATTTATATTTTTTTTTATTGAAGAGGAGGCTTTATAATTTAGGCAATCATGATTTACATACCCTTTCGTTTTTAAATAAGTTCAATAGCCCATCTCCAATATTTTGTTTTTATGTAGTCTCATTTAATATATTGAATTATATATTATTTGATTATTTACTGTATGAGATAGGCAATATTCCACTTTGAAGTTGAAGAAAAACTGAACGAATACAGCTAATTATTTAGTACTAAGATACACCTAGCCATACATTAGCAATGAACAAAATATACAAATGATTATAAAATATTCGAAATAAAAATTTTCTTTTTCGAAATTGAAATTTTAAGGAAAACACTAGAAATAAATTTTCAGAAGAATGTGACTTCAAGATATTTTAATGGCAAAAATAAGATAACTGTAAAGTATTAATATAATCTGCATTCATAAACATTGTAGTGCTCAGACCAACACAATTCCAGTAAGTCTTGTTCCAGTAAGATTTGACTTCAAAACAAATTATTTCCTTCTCATTTGATTATGTATATTTCATTGCAATATATGTCACTTAGAGCTACGTAATTAGTTGTATTCATTCAGAAAATTTCAAAATGAAGTAACTACCCCTTTTTTCTTATACAATAAATAATCAAAATATTTATCAATCAATAGATTAAATTTGACTGCAGAAAGGAAAACTGTTGATGGTAAGGAGATAAATACTAGTGAGCTTATTGGAAAGGTAAATTAAGGTTTTCTTTATTTAATTCCTCTCCTATACTTTAAAGTAATGAATTGTAAAAATTATGAAGTATGTTTCTTCAACAGAAAAAACAATAAACAAGAATAACTAACAATAAGGAATATTTAACTATTATATAATCTTATTAACTATAAAGATTATTATGATTGTTTAGTAAGATGTTAATATATAAGTACAAATTTGTAATATATATATATATATTTCTACAAAACAAGCAGACAATTTGTATTTAAAAACACAAGTGTGACTAAATTCCAATTAACTTTTTAATGACTTTGTAAACTCTTTCAAACGGAATGAGTAAGTGATTAAAAAGGTTTCATTGAAAAAGTAAGAATCCTCATCTAAAAATTATATCATATATTAAATAAAACTGTCATACAAGTGTAGTGACCGCCGATTGTGTAGAAAATTCTATTCGGAATATTAAAAGAAAAATTTTATGAAAAAATTTCATGATAGGAATCATACTTTTTACTTTCAAAATTTTTTATGTTGCTTATGTTTGACTAGCACTGCTAAAAAATAATCTATTCATCCATTTTCCTTTTTAAATAGGATATTTACCTTTCCACATAAATGGAATAGCAGAATATCTTACCTTTTTGATGATTTGTTCACAGGTGGTAAGTGAAATCTTTACAGATCTCTCCACAACAGGCGCAAGCCATTCCTGAACTGCTCTTTCAATAGCCATTCTGACACACTGCTTCAATTGAGCATGAGTTTGGAATAGAGGTATCTGAGAAATAAATAAGTTCTATCATTATGTAATTTCATCACACAATTGCTTACTTCTTTGAGGACTGCAATTGACATTTGATATTGAAGTGACCTTCCAAATACATTTTTTTTAATGAAGGAATGAAAAGGTTTATTAGTTGAGATATGTATTGAAAAGAAAGATAACATTTCAGAAATGGATGTTTTTTATAAAGGTTAATAACAGACAAAAGGATTATTTTATCTTTATTAACAGTAGTTATTTTGCAATAATAATAAGTGGTCATGACTTCATATATATAGATGTGACCAATATTGGCAATTTGCTGATAACTTTAGTAATTTAGAAATAAGATACCTTTAGTAAAAATGAACAGTCTATTGATGAAATTATCTAATAAAATATATTCATCTTTAGACTGAAATTTTAATAATAAAGCAATAACTTTAAATAAGATAATAATGTAAAAGAGGAACTATTTAAAAAAACACAAAACATAGTTCTAAAAAAAAATCAATTAATAGCTCTAATTTTAAAAATTAATTAAAATTATTTTTTTTAAATTTAATTTGAATTAATATTTTATTTATTCTACTAAATTTATTTTATTATTTAAATTATGCAAAAAACACTAGATTTTTAAAATTCGATTCACAATTGATATGTGCCACATTTAAAATAGTACTGTTTAGGAGTATCACTTTCAACCTTCTGGATTTTTGAGAAGAACGAAAATTATCACAGAGGATAGAATGTTTTACATTTTCTTAGATATACTTATAATTCTGAATGAAAGGGGATTTATAGACAGCTGACACAATAAGAATGAACAATTGCCCAAAAAGTAATTACTGGAAAGAATAATTTTCTTTATAGCTCGATCAAATCAGCATATAATCATGTTGGTAAGAACACAGCATTCATTTTTATTACAGATATATATATATAAACCTAGCATGCTTCAATGATTAGATAATGACTCCACAAAAAAATTGTCAGAGGCTTTCTTACTGAATTATTGATGATGACATGCTGTCCAATCTGACTAATATTTAAAATGTTTATGTCATTATACTGGAAATGGGGCTGAGGAGCTGTTGTACACAAAGTAGACATCTGATTGGATGCGGCCGTAGTAGGAGGACTTCCAAGAGTAGAAATGTTCTCCTCGTGAAGGGTACTGTTAGCCAGAGGATTGGCAGGTGGTGGGATCAAATTGGTAAGTGCTGGTTGAGGTGGGACTTGGATATTAACAGTGCTGATGACTTGTTGCTGCT